>PVIU01006446.1:0-101719 GCA_004026605.1 Ondatra zibethicus
TTTTTTTTTTTTTTTTTTTTTTTTTTTTTTAAAGAAATTTAAGGCGCTGGCGAGATGGCTTAGAGGATAAGAGCACTGGCTGCTCTTCCAGAGGTCCTGAGTTCAATTCCCAGCAACCACATGGTGGCTCACAACCATCTGTAATGAGATCAGGTGCTGTCTTCTGCCCCACAGGGATACATGCAGGCAGAATATTGTATATATAATAAATAAATAAATCTAAAAAAAGAAATTTAAAGAGAGAAATAGACAGGGGTTATCTGTGTAGCTCTGGCTGTCCTGGAACTCTAGCTCTGTAGACCAGCTCTCTGGCCTTGAATCCAGAGATCTGTCTGCCTTTGCCTTCTGGGATTAAAGGTATGTGCTCCACCGCCAGACTTTGTTCTTTTATATCTGGATAGAAACACACACAGAGATGTCATATTATCATGGATGAAACCACTCAGAAAGCTACTGTCTACGTTTATTCAGACTACTGTAACAAATTACTGTCAAGTGAATGGCCTATAAACAACAGAAACATTTCTCCAAATACTAGAGAGATCCTGAGAAATATTAGTTCAAGTCATTGATAGATTCAGTGTTTGATGGTTCCTCTTTCTTGATTCTTCCTCACACATTAAAAAGGACATGTCTGCTCTCTGGGACTCCACATCCTGACATGACATGGATGAGCAGGTGTATATATACCAGTGTGGGAGGTTTTGATACTAAAGATTGAACTGGGGCCCTTGACGTGTTCTGCCACTGATCACTAGTCCTAATGATTTTATTATTGGTGTGTGTGAAAGAGGAGGAGTGAGTTAGAGAATAGGGGACATAGTTGCTATAACACATGGAATTTTGTGAAGTCAGTTTTCTCTTTCCACCATATGGTTCTGAGGTTCTAACTCAAGTTGTCAGGTTTGTGCTGCAAGTACCTTTACTCACTGAGCCATTTCATCAGCTTGCTCATGATTTATTTTTAATGGGTGAATTTGGGGAGGACATACACGTATGACTCAAGTTCTAAGGTATAACTATACAAAACCCATAATATGAATAACCTAATAGGAGCTATAGCCTCCAAGTGATAGAGACGTGCAGTGTAGGTAGGTCCATGGATAATAACATTTTACTCTGTTAATGAAGAATCTTAATAGTAAGGGAAGAGTTGCAAATTGAGAGGAAATTAGGTCTCTGGGGTTTTTTTTCCCACTACTTTCAGCTTTACTGTTTAAGCTGCTCTGACTTCAATTCCTGGCAACCACATAGTGGCTCACAACCATCTGTAATGAGATCTGGTGCCTCTTCTGGCCTGCAGGTGTACATGCAGGCAGAACACTGTACACATAATAAATAATAAAACATTTTTAAAAAGAAAGAAAAAAACAGTCTACTTGTCTTATTTGTTTCTACTGCTGGAAAGAGGCTCCATGGCCAAGGCAACTTACAGAAGAATAAGTTTATTGGGGCTTACAGTTCCAGTGGGTGAGTCCGTGACTATCATGGGAGCAAGGCTGCAGGCTGGCAGAGTGGGCAGGAGGTGGGCATTGGAGCAGTAACTGAGACTTTACATCTGATTCACAAGCATAAGGCAGAGAGAGAGAGAACTGGGAATGGCATGGGCTTTTGAAAGCTCAAAGCCCATCCCTAGTGACACAGCTAACCCAACAAGGCCATACATATCTCCTATTCTTTTCCCAACAGTTCTACCAACTATTCAGACCAAACATTCAAACATGAGTCCATGGGGAGCCTTCTCATTCAAACCACCACACTACTGAAAAAATAAGGCTATTGTGACATTGATTTCGGACCTTTTCAAAGTTTACTAGAAATACTGGTTGGTTGTTAGATTACCTTTTGTGTGGGCAGGACTTAAGTTGATGTACCATTGGGAATAATTAATAAAAAGTTAATGCAGCCCTGACTTGGCCATAGGCATATGGACTACGGTATCTTCATTTTGATGTTTTCCCTCTCTTTTTTTCTTTTAGGACAACCCTCCATATGACAAGGGGGCCTTCAGAATTGAAATCAACTTTCCAGCAGAGTATCCATTCAAACCACCCAAGATCACATTTAAAACCAAGATCTACCACCCTAACATTGATGAGAAGGGGCAGGTCTGTCTGCCAGTAATTAGTGCTGAAAACTGGAAGCCAGCCACCAAAACCGACCAAGGTGAGCCATGCACCTTTCTTCTTGCTGTCTTAGAAGGGGCTTTTTTCTGCTAATGGGTGCTCGAAAGTTCTCTAAAACCCTGTCAGGCAGAGTTGAGAGAAATACTACTGTAGCAACTCAAGTGCACGTAGCAATACTGCTGAGACCCCCACCATCCTGTGGGGCTGCCTCCTCTCAGTTGAAGTGTCAACTGTGCATTGGCACTGGCCTGGGGTGGTAAAGGATTGCCTAGATGGGGAAAGGGAAGGTGGTAGTATAGCACACAACAGTTAGCTCTTGAAATCACTTAGGAGAAAGGTTAGTGAGGACATTCCAGACTAACAGGAGGACTTACACCAAGTCCTGTAGCTCCTAGTAGGTGGTTTAGGGGTTCAGGACAAGACAGTCAGATTTGGGTGTTTGGGTGAAAGCACATAGTTGACTGCAGTGTCTGTGATTCTTAGAATTAGATGCTCATTTTCTTAGAAAAGTATTTTATTCTGTGTCACAATTGTTCTCCGTCGTGTCCCTTTCTTGCTACTTCCAGTAGAGAGACTTTGCTTGGATTTTGTCTAGTATTAGTCATATGCTTACTTAGATTTTATGAAACAGGTCTTGCCATAAGCTTTCACATTATCCTGGAACTTGCTCTGTAGAGCAAGCTGGCCTCAAACTCATGATGCTTCTACTTAAACCTCCAGAGTGACTACATGAGTGCACCACCACACCTGGTTCCAATTTTTATTAATTCCAGACTTGCTTTTGAAGTTCTAATTTTGTATTTTTTGGTGGCTTTCTACTAAGTAATTAAGTGAAGCCGTGTAACACTAGGTTAGATTCCAGCGAGTGAGGGAGGTGGTGTTGGTGAGACTGCAGGTGGCTTTTCCTTACTGCTGGAAGCCTGGGAGACAGAAAACCTGACTATCAGGTTCCTGCAGTTCGAAGGAGCAGATGCTAGATGTCTAATCAGAGAGAAGTTTCTAGCAGGATTCACCTTCGCAGTGCATGAAAGCACTGCTGTTTAGGACAGGTTGATTGAATTTTCAGCTCAAGTGGCCTGATTATTTTCCTGTACAGACTCTTAGCTCTGTGTTGGAATCTGACCTTTATTTGTTCAAGAGTATCGTGTCAGTAATACAACTTCCAGAGACTTGGCTGAGTTGAGTCCCTACTCAGTCACCTCTACTCTAGGCCCTCTGACACGCACCAGTTTAGAGTCTCCTCCTTTACCTGAGAACTGATGGCATGAATGCCAGGGCTAGGAGACTCTCAGGCCTGGGTGCAGATGCCTTCCCACCTCCTAGTCCTATTTTATCTTCACATCTAGATACATAACCTGCTGCCGTTTCAGGTTGGGGCTGTGCCTCCAAAGAATCAGATAGGTTAAGACTAGTTTTCCTTTTTGGTTTTCAAGACAGGGTTTCTCTATGTGGCCATGGCTGACCTGGAACTCTCTCTGTAGACCAGGCTGGCCTCAAACTCACAGAGATCTACCTCCTGTGCCTCCTGAGTGTTGGGATTAAAGGCGTGCGCTACCACTGCCCTGTAGTTATAAAATATTCTTATTCGTTATTAAGAATTTCATTTCAAGTATAGTGACAAAATTATTGTTTTTGTGATTTCAGACAGCTTAGGACGTCTTCCTAGAAAACCAATTGCTTGTTGTAGTCTTTGTAACGTGACTTTGATTCTGTCCTCTCAATCCATAATAGCACTCGATGCTATATTTTCCTATTTTCTGTTACCTGTGGCTGTATCATAACCCCCAGCTGGAGAGATGATTCACTGGAAGCTGTTCCAGAGGACCTGGCTTCAATTCCCATCACCCTTATGGTAGTTCACAACCACTTGTAACTCCAGTTCCAGAGGCATGTCTTCTTCTGGCCTCCAAGGGTACCAGGTTTCTACACAAACATACATGTAGAAACAACTTTAATCACATAAAAGTAGGGACTTGAGAGATGGCTCAATGGATAAGAGCACTTACTGTTTTACCAGAGGGCCCAGGTTCAATTCCCAGCACCCGCAGGGCAACTCACAGCTGTCTCTAGCTTTAGTTTCAGGGGATTCAGCACTTTCACACAGACATACAAACAGTCAAAACACGAAGGCACATGAAATAATTATCTTTTTTTAAAGTTAACTAATTGAGATAAAATGGAACAGGGCTTAAAGTAACAGTTTATTGCTCATTCTGTATATTGGCTGTCTCAAATTGGGGTGGTTATTCTTGGGATACCCATATACTCTCATTGGAGGTAAATTGTCCCACTTGGCATCCTTCACATATGTGCCAGTCGGTGCTGGCTGGGTACTTGGCTTTCTTTGTGTTGCTTATTCTCCATGAAGTGGATTGGAACTCTTCATAGCAATGGTGAAGCTCTAGTTGAAAGCAGAAGCAACAAGCTATTTACAGCTCCGTGTAGAGCTAGTACTGTTATTATTGTGTCCCTTCTGGATCCTGTTGGCCAAACAAGTACAGTCTTGAACAGGGAAGTAGACTGAGTCTTAAAGGAGTTGAGGCAGGATATTCAGGGTGGGAGAGGTGGGTACACAGGCAAAGGAGGAGCCACTGGCATTGAGTTCCTTACTGTCTCTACATGCTTTTTTTTTTTCTTCTTTTAAATGTGTTTGCTTGCCTGAATGTATATCTGTACACTATATGCTTGCAGTGTTGAGGTTGGAAGATGGCATCAAATGCCCTGGGACTAGAGTTACACAAATGCTTATGAAATGCCATGTGAGTTCTAAGTAACTCAGGTCCTCTCTCCACCCTCTGTCTCTCTATATACTTGTATGTGTGGCACTAATGTGGCCACATGGCAGATGCTATTGTGTTCATTGTCTTTTGTTTGTCCTATTTCCTGACTCCTTTCCAGCCATCACCATCCTTTATTGTCTTGTTTTTAAATGTCTTACAGTTCTGCTGCATTTCCTAAAATTGTAAAGTGAATGCATCACTTGTTCCTTAATAGCATCTGCTTGTGGTTTCATGTCAGTCATCCACCATATACAGCCTTTTGTTGATCTCTAGATTCTCTTAGAGTTTTTCTATTTAGAGAGCATCAAATTGTGTTGTGTTATTATGTTTATGCCTTCATGTATGTCTGAACATTGTGCATGCCTGGTATTTAGGGAGGCCACAAGGGGGTGTTAGATCCCCTGAAGCTAGAGCTGCCATCTAGGTGCTGGGAGTAGAACCCAGATCCTCTGGAGGAGCAGCCAGTGTTCTTAACCACTGATCCATCATGTTCTCCTGTCCCTCTAAGCCGTGTTTTATTAGGTATTGAAAACAAAAATGATAAGATTGGGGACTGGAGAGATGGCTCAGTAGTTAAGAGCATTTGTGCTTCCAGAGGACCTTGGTTCAATTCCCAGCATACATATGGTGGCCACCAACCATCTTTAATTATAGTTGCAAGAGATCCAGTGCCCTCTCAGGCATCCATAAACACTGTATACTCACAGTGCTCAGACATATGTGCAGGAAGAACACCCATACACATAAAATAAAAATAGATAATTCTTTTATTTTTTAATTTATTTATATATTTATTTTCCCCCCCATGATATTTATTGAGCTCTACATTTTTCTCTGCTACCCTCCCTGCCACTTCGCTCCCTCCTTCATCCCTCCCCCAAGGTCCCCATGCTCCCAATTTATTCAGGAGATCTTGTCTTTTTATACTTTCTACTTCCCACGTAGATTAGATCTATGTAGGTCTCTCTTAGTGTCCGTATTGTTGTCTAAATTCTCTGGGATTGTCGTTTGTAAGCTGGTTTTCTTTGCCTTATGTTTAAAAACCTATTTTGTTTATTTATTTATTTATTTTTTTGCCAGGAGCACCTCTATCTTTTAATAACTCATAATGTCTTTATGCCTTTCCCCTAAACAGCTGTGTCATTACCCACATCAGTATTTTTGTTTTGTTTTTGATATTTATTGAGCTCTACATTTTTGTCTGCTCCCCTCCCTGCCTCTCCTCTTTCCCCTTTAACCTTCCCCCAAGGTCCCCATGCTCCCAATTTACTCAGGAGATCTTGTCTTTTTATACTTTCTACTTCCCATGTAGATTAGATCTATGTAAGTCTCTCTTAGTGTCCTCATTGTTGTCTAAGTTCTCTGGGATTGTGGTTTGTAGGCTGGCTTTCTTTGCTTTATGTTTAAAAACCACCTATGAGTGAGTACGTGTGATAATTGTCTCTCTGTGTCTGGGTTACCTCACTCAAAATAATGTTTTCTAGCTCCATCCATTTTCCTGAAAAATTCAAGATGTCATTATTTTTTCTGTTGTGTAAGTACTCCATTGTGTAAATGTACCACATTTTTCTTATCCATTCTTTGATTGAGGGGCATTTAGGTTGTTTCCAGGTTCTGGCTATGACAATTAAAGCTGCTATGAACATAGTTGAGCACATGTCCTTGTGGCACGATTGAGCATCTTTTGGATATATACCCAAAAGTGGTATTACTGGGTCTTGAGGAAGGTTGTTTCCTAATTTTCAGAGAAATCGCCACACTGACATCCATAGGGGTTGTACCAGCTTGCATTCCCACCAGCGATAATTCTTTTTAAAAAAGAAAGTTAAGACTGTTGACAGGAAA
Organism: Ondatra zibethicus; assembly: GCA_004026605.1. Lineage (NCBI taxonomy): Eukaryota > Metazoa > Chordata > Mammalia > Rodentia > Cricetidae > Ondatra > Ondatra zibethicus. The sequence continues at coordinate 6,752 of PVIU01006446.1, forward strand.
GTTAAAATGTTCTTAGTATAGGAGCTGGAGAGATGACTCAGTAGTTCTTGAGTTCAATTTTCAGCAGTCACATTGGGTGACTATCAGCCATCTGTAACCTCACAGCTCTAGGGCATCTGATGCCTTCTCTGGCCCCCAAGGTCACCTGCACAAATGTGTGCATTCTAACACGAAGATACAAATTAAACATAGTGGGAAAACAACATGAAAAAAAAAAAAAGCTCTTGTGATCCAGCAGGTCAACTTTGAGTTGTATATGCTCCCCAAAATGAAAGCATGGATCCATACAAACATTGTTATTAATTGCATCTGTGTGTTTATGTGTGTGCATGAGTGTATGTCACAGCATGCATGTAGAGGTCAGAAGACAACTTAAGGGAGTCAGTTCTCTCCTTACCCATGGGAATGCCAGGATTCGAGCTTGGAGGAAAAGCTTTTATCTGCCAAGCAAGCACCCCTCTGTCCTGAAGCACTTGTTTTACTGTTTGTTGCAGCTAGGCACAAAGGAGAAGCAACTCAAATGGATATACACACTGTGGTATCTAGTCTGCTTTCTATTGCTGGGACAAAGACTTCGTGACCAAAAGCAACTTGGGGAGGAAAGGGTTTATTTCAGTTTACAGTTTATAAGCCATTATGAAGGGACATCAGAGCAGGAACCTGGAGGTTAGAACTGAAGCAAAAGTCAGGGGTGGTGGCACAACCTTTGGTCCTAGCACTCTAGAGGCAGAGGCAGGTGGATCTCTGAGTTCCAGGACAGCCAGGGCTACCCAGAGAAATGGTTTCAAAAAAAATTAAAAAATAAAAAGAATTGAGGTACATAGTAGCGTACTGCTTACTGGCTTGCTCTTTGTGGCTTGCTCAGTTTGCTTTCTTATAGAATTCAGCACCTGCACAGTAGTGACACAGCCCACAGTGAGTGGGTTCTCCTATATCAGCCATTAATCAGAAAAAAACTTTAGGGCTGGAAAGATGGCTCAGCGGTTAAGAGCACTGGCTGCTCTTCCAGAGGACGTGTGTTCAATTTCCAGCACCCACTTGGCAGCTCACAACTGTTCCAGAGGATCTGACGCTTTCATACCAACACATATAAAATAAAGTTAAATCATTTTTAGAAAAAGAAAATGCTCTATACATTTCTGGTGGAAACATTTTCTCAGCTAAAGTTCTCTTTTCCCAGATGAACCTGGCAAAACTATCCCACTGTGGAATTTCTGTATAGTGACATACTGTGTAGCCATTAAAAAAATGTATAGATTCATGGTAGAAGGTATACAAACTTTTAAAATACTGTGTTACACGAAACAATTACTCACAAAAAGACAACATGGCAATGTGATTTTTGTCTACAGTTTATGGATTCTGGCTATGTAGCCCAGGCTGGACTCAGGCTAAGGACCTTCTTGTCTTAGGCTTTTTTTTGTCCCCTTTAAGACAGGGTTTCTTTGTGTAGCACTGGCTGTCTTGGAACTCCCTTTGTAGACCAGGCTGGCCGTGAACTCACAGAGATCCGCCTGCCTCTGCCTCCCAAGTGCTGGGATTAAAGACGTGCGCCACCGTGACTTATGCTTTTAAGTCAAATAATTTCAGCTGTGATGCCATCACATCTAGTTGAAGATTATGAATTTGGGAATTTGTATGCTTTATAATCTCTCAATCGATTTAGCACTTTTCTGTGTAAATCCTGTCTTCCTATAGTTCCTCTAAGATGTGCTCATTGCTCACAGACAGGTCCAGCTTCATAATATGTTTTTTTCTTTCTCATGATTAAAAGTGCCCTAACTGAGCAAAGTGTGTCATGCCAGACCAGAGTCAGGACCCCCACCCACAACTGCCTGGAGAGGTAACCCTGTGCACAGACACATACATATAGATGGGAGCAGGCCTGCTGAATCTAGAGCCCAGGAGAATGAGGCTGACAAGGGCCAGATGTTCTGTACTGCAGAAAATGACGTGTACTGGCCGTGTTTTGAGTGAGCCAAAGAAAAAGAATAAATAGTGCTAGTTGGGAGGTGCACACCCTTAGTCCCAGAACTTGGGAGGCAGAGGTGGGGAATCTCTGTAAATCTAAGCCAACCTAGCTACTTATTGAGTTTCAGGCCAGCTAGGGCTGCATAGTTGAGACCCTGTCTAGAAACATCAGGGGATAGCTAGTATGACACCTACATGGGTGTGTGTGTGTGTGTGTGTGTGTGTCATTTTTTGAAAAACATTATTTCTTTATTGATTCTTTGGGAACTTCACATCATATACCCAAATTCTGCTCACCTCCCAGTTGCTTCATATCCTCCCTTCACCCCCAAAAGAAAAATTTAAAAATCAAACCAAAACAAAACATACACAAATAAACCCCCCCCCAAAAAAAAACCCTCTTCGTTTCTACATCTTTCCTGCCTCTCCAACACCTTTTCATTTTTACCCTGGTAGCATCAGGACCAGTCTGTCATAGAATATACCCTTTTGTCCAGTTGGCTTTACTAGCAAATGTTCACTGCAATGAATCATTGGTCTACTTCAGGGCCTCTGGTTTCCGGCAGGGGTGTCCTTCTTTAAAGATAGCCAGTTGGAGTCTGCAAGAGAGAGTCCCAGGCAGAGCAGTCTCCTCAGGTGAGATTTCCATATAAAAGAACAAATAGATACAGAAAACATCAAATTGGTTGCTTACAACAGACACTGATGGGAAGTTGTGTGAATTAGCTAGAGTTTCTAATTGAGCTTTCTTTTCATGATTGCATTTTCCATGGCTGAACTTCCAACTCTACCTCTTTCCCATCGCAGGCATTTTTTTATATCATGAGATAAACAGTAGTAACTTGTGTTGGAAATTCTTCACCTTCTAGCTGTTCTCAAGGGCACAGTGTGTTTACTCTTAGGCTGTTTTGCTGTTCTCTGCTTCCTATTACTGAGTACTATGATATATCCTTAGATAAGGAACCTTGGAGAACACTTGACATAATCGTGCTTGGTTCTGAAATTGGAGGGGCTGACAACCCCTTTTCCAGAGCCAGTTTTTCAGTTCAAAACAACATATGACAGTTTACCAAGGAAATGTACATTCCACTAAGTTTCAGGCCTGGAAGGCTTCTCTGAGGCTGGGGATTGGTCAGCTGTTTGTTAGCTATCATCGTCTGTCTCCGGATAACAGAAGAAAAGGGTTGAGTTCTGGTGGTCAGAATAAACAGACGGCTGCTTTGTCTTAGCACATTGTGGGCATGGGATATAGCTCAATTGAGACAGGGCCAACCTTACCTTCATAAAGCCCTAACTACAGAGCACCAGACAGAGTGGCACCCAGCTATACCCCCAACACTCAGCAGGGCCAGGAATTCAAGGACATTCCCTGATATAGATCAGAAAGTGAGCAACCAGGGTTGAGTCAGTGTAGAGATTGAAGCTTCTTTCCTAGGTTAGTAACATCTTACCTGTGCTATTTCTGTTTTAACTCCAATGTCTTATTCTTCTTTTGGCAGTAATCCAGTCCCTCATAGCACTGGTGAATGACCCCCAGCCTGAGCACCCACTCCGGGCTGACCTAGCTGAAGAATACTCTAAGGACCGTAAAAAATTCTGTAAGAATGCTGAAGAGTTTACAAAGAAATATGGGGAAAAGCGACCTGTGGACTAAAATCTGCCATGAGTGATTCCAGAAAGTTTGAGCAGAGCCCCCGAGCAGTGCATTCAGATACCCCGCAAAGCAGGACTCTGTGGAAAATTGACACATGCCACCACCTGGCATCCGCTTGTGGCAGTTACTAACTTTCTACAGTTTTCTTAATCAAAAATGGTCTAGGTAACCTGTAAAGAAGGATTAAAAAATTCAGATGTTCTAGTTCTGCTTGCTTTGTTTTAAAAATCACTGCTTTAGTCTACTTCGAAAGAATGCCATTTCTTTTCCTGCCCAGACTCAAAGTTACAGTTAGCTCAGAAGGTTTAAAAAAAAAGTTGTGATTCCCTCTCCCCATTGCCTTCTTCTTTTTCAGTCCCACTTCCACAGACTAAGGCTCCAACTCCCCACAGAAGCAGCAGCCCTTCTCCTGTGCCACACTGCCTGTGGGTGATAGCTCAAGTCCCCTAATGCCATCTTAGTAATGTACTTACAAAAGATTATAAAACAATATCAGACACCCCCCCCCCAAAAAAAAAGAATGTCTGTGTAAAGGGAAGCTGCTTTTACATAAAATCTTAGCAAAGTGTTTCCACAGTAACAGACTCAACGGGCAGACCCCACGCTCTGAACCCGTGGTCAGGCTGTCTTTGTAGAGAACCCGGCAATACCAGGTTTGTGGTGACCTTGGAGGGAGGGTCTGCCAGCAGAGAATGCCACACACTTGTGTGATGAATTCTCTCCAGTCAGCAGCCCTCCCTGCAGCTGTGGTAGGCGACCTGCTGGTTATCCCAGGCAAAGCAAAAGCCAGAATATTCTTTTGAAATCTCAAGCTTCTCCACCACCAAGCTCTGCTGAGATGTGCCGAGGAGCCCCCACTCCTCAGCACAGTAGGCCGCCACTGTCGTTCTTCGCATGGTTTGCATTTTGTGGGATCAGCATTGGTGGCTTCTGCTTTGTAACCAGCTGCCCCTTCCTCAGAGCAGCTGCCGGTGCAGCCCAGGAACAGGACGGCCTTTCCCTCCCTCTGGATTCAGCCTTTCCAGGGTCAAGCTCCACTTGAAGCTCACTCAGTAATATCCTTTCAATGTGTTTTATATTGTTTCCATTGCCTTTTTTTGTAGAAATAAAATTTGACCTTAGAATTTATCATCAAATGAACTTTGTCAAGATTTGAATGTTAATGTCTTTTCAAGGCAAGTGGGACTGAAGCCGTAGTGACACCCTAAGGAAGCTGCTGGCCTGACTGCCTATGTTCACCAACTCTCTTCTAGGGGTCTAGAGCCTGTGGAGAAGATTGCCTCAAGAAGTCTTGCTTTCTGCTTTAACCTTAGTTCTCTAACTTCAGGGCTACCTAGGGCTCACAGACTTGGAAGACAGCTCTGGGTTTTGCCTATAAACAAGTGAAACAGGTCTCTCAGGCAGTGTAACACTATTTAGTTTTCCAAGTGTTTGGTTCCTGTGGTGCATAAATGAACTATGCTTTTAGTTCTAGGTGTGGATGGGGCAGGTTTCTGGAGACGTCCATGTGCCCAGGAGGGTCAGAGCACTGGGCCTGCATTTCTACGTCTGTCTCTTTATTGGCAGAAAAGTGACAATGGATTTTATTTCATTCACATTCAAATTTGTAATAAAATGCCAAATTCTGTCAGAAGTTGTCCAAACAAGCCACCATTTGTTCTTGTTGCTTTTCTGAATCTAGAGATAGTCCAACTGTCTCATTGCTTAGCTCTACCTGCCTGTTGCCCCTTACTGCTCTCTGCTCACTATGGGAGGGTACTCATGCCAGCAGCCCCTCTCAGGGACTCTCAGCCCCAGGATTGACAACCATGGCCTACCGTGGAAGCAGAGGCCTGGCTTGGAGTCAGTGGTGTCCCTCTGGGCTTGCATACCTTGCTGTTTCCAGCCCTGCTCTGGAGCAGGCTTTGAGCAAGCTGGCAGGCAGCTCTGGCTGCTCGAAACTCAAGAGCTGGATCCTCTAGAGAAGGGGAGATCTGTGGAGCAGCCAATTACCCACCCATCCCTGACACAAGTTGGCTCAGGAATTCACATCCCTCTGGTTCCTTGAAGTGCCCCGGGTCTTGTCCTGCTCTTTCCATGATGGCAGAGAATAGACTTTCTAAGATGCTGTGACCCCATTCTGTCCTTAATAAAAATGTTCTCAGACACTAGTTTGGGTGTATGGGTTTCTTTGGGGATGGACATTGCTGGGAGCCTGTGTTCTTGGAGACTAAAGAAAGTAGTTTCTAGGCCTAGGCCCTGATCACTTTCCTCTACTTGCCTGTCTCTAAGAGGCATGCAGATGCTTTTGTCTTGCCCAGGTAGAAGTAGGTGGGGCTGTCAACACTGGGAAAACTGCATGGATATCAAGGAGACTGACTGACACATGAGAAGTCACTTATCCTTGTGAACTGCATTTAGCAGAGGTGAGGATTTGATCAAAGGCATGAACTGAAGAGCATGTGTCACTGAGTTTTCAAGACTAAGGCACTACTGCACCAGCCAGGCTGTGATATGCAGGCACCAGATGCAGTCCATTTACCTTCTCAGCTGGGTCTGCAGATCTTGTGGCAATACACTCTGGAACATCACTTTGGCTTCCAGACAGTTCTGGAGTACTGCTGGCTTTGAACTCACAGTCCTCCTCCCGTAGTCCACTATCCCTCCCTACCTTGTTTCCCTTCAAATAAGTATTTAGTTCATAAGTCATACCCCTTGGATCCTGACTGTTACTGTCGCCAAGGCCGAATAAGCTGAATAAGCAGATCATAAGCCATTCAACTTTTGTTTGGCATGTCACTTCCTCTAGCCTTAAGAGATGTTTTCCCCACACACATGTTGTGCAGTCTAGGGAGAAGTCAGTTTGATTTTTTTTTTCCTGTGCTGCCCACATCCTATGTGAGCAAACACACTATCCCCAGAGAGCAAAGTTGAGGAAGACTCTGACAGTGCAACATGGTGCCCCAGCCCAGGTCATTTCCTGGATGACTTAGAACAGCAATCCTGGGAAGCCAGACAGTACAGACCACTTACCCAGCGTCATGCTTAAGGTCCAGAAAAGGAAATGAGCTCTAGAGAACCTTCCCCTTCTCCAGTGTGGCCCAGACCATAGTGATTTGCCATCTGTAGGCTGGGGACTATCCCAGCAGAACTCAGCAGAGCCTTCTCTCCTGAGCATGTCAGTCAGACTCCTAGGAGTCTTGTACTGGGCCTCCAGCCGGCAGCCAACATAATGTTCCTGTACCACAGGAGCCAAGGAGAGGAGATGAATGGGACACAGCAGGGGGATAAAATTCTGGATCACAGGGTGTTGAACTTGCCCAAGTCAAGGTTGAGGAAGGTTAGACTGAAGCTAATCAAGGGGAGGAGAAGGAGCAAGATCCCTTCAAAAAGTTACGCCTTATCAGGCCAGGTGAGAGTTTGCTTCCCTGGCCTCTCCCCACCCCCATTCTAGGATGGATGTAGGCTATGTCAGGTAAGTTTAAAGCCCTGCGCTACAACCCCCACTTGTAAGTTTGTGGTGGGGCACAGAAAAGTTGACAGAAAGCTTAGACAGCATGCATGAAACTCTGGGCTTACTCCTAAAAACTATGTAAACTGGGAGTGATGATGCATTCCGTAATCCCAGCATTGGGAAGTGGAGGCAGCAGTATCAATTCAGTGTCATCCTTGGCGATATAATGAGTCTCAAGACAGCCTAGTTGTTTGCCTAGCATTCATGTGTGAAACTATAGGCTCAATACCCAGTACCAAAAACCAAATCATGTGGTATTCCATCTGCCTTTCCATCTTCCAAAATGGTGTAAGGCTGTGTTCCACCATCTTCCCACCTACTCCTTGCCCGTAGAACATCCATATATCAGATGTAGTAGAATCCCAGTTTCTCACTTCTGCAGAAGTCTACCTCTCCTGCAAACATGTACATCCTCCTATACAAGCTTGCAGAGCCTCTTTCAATTTGTTCCCTGCAGCTATAACACATATATAACAGGTTAAAACTACTATGATTGTATGTATGTGAATGTAGTTGGAGGAAGGACAACTCATGGGAGTTGGTTCTTTTCCTTCCACCAGTCCTAGGACTCAAACACAAGAACTTTTACATACTGAGCCATCTTGCTGGCCCCTCAGATAACCGCTTTTAAATCAAAATTATTGTTACCATATGCCTCCCCAAAACACCCTAAGGATCTTTTGTTCCCCTCCCATGAAAAAAGAACGAAATGTAAACATTGCTAGGGCACAGTGGTGTGTGCTTGCAGTCCTAGCTAGTAGGATGTGATGGAGGAGGATCTCTTGAGCCCTGGAGTAGAAGGCTAGGCTGAGCAATGTGTTAAGACCCTCTTTTCAAAAACAAAACACATATGGTATGCATGTACTTCCTCAACACAAATAAGCACATGTAATTTTTTATCTAAGGGATTTAAAACATGTAAGCATGAGCAAAATTAAAAAGTGAAGATTTTTGTTTGTTTTTGTTTCCAAGACAAGGTTTCTTTGTGTAACAGTCCTGGCTGTCCTGGAGCTCACTTTGTAGACCAGGCTGGCCTCGAACTCACAGAGGTCCTCCTGCCTCTGCCTCCCAAGTGCTGGAATAAAGGTGTGTGCCACCACCGCCTGACCCATTTTTGATATCTTGGTCTGAGCCTCTCTGTGCCTATTATCTCTGCGAAGGATTCCTGAAAACTTTATAAACCAGCCAAATCTGAAAGACATTATTTTATTAACAACCAACATCTCTCCACTGCTCCACTAAACAAGTGGTTGTAACTTGCACATGAATTGGCACCAAATGCTCATCAGATGTCACTGACTACCCCTGCCTGACTACAGGCAGGGCTGCCCAATACTACTCAGCCTCAAGGACCTGGTTTAGTGACTTGTCACTCAAGGAAGCCAGACCCTGCTATAAGGCCTGGTTCCAGGCTTTAGCCCTGGCCTTCCTCCACAGTGAGAGGCAGTTCGTAGCTGGCCTTTGGTGTCAGGGTGGGGAAGGCTTCAGGAAGGGCTCCAGAGTTGCCTCACAGGGAACCCCTTCCCCTGGCCTTTTGGAAACCAGGTCGTTTATGGCGCAGAGCTGCACACCATTCTGGGCCAGCCGAGCCCGCAGGGTGGGTGCCGTGAGGACGTGCAGCTCATGCAGCCGCTCCCAAGAACAAGAGAAAGCATCGGGGCCCTCACCGCAGCCCCCTGCTGGAGGCACACTGGGGTATCCTGGGTGTGCCATCAGTTCGGCAGTCAGGGCGCGGCCAGCAGGGATATCTTCCAGGGCCCGCGCCAGTGACGCCAAGACTCGGTGAGCAGACATGTGTCGGCCACAAGTGCTCAGGCCCACAAAGGCATCTGTCCACCTGTGAGTGCCAGGATAGAGGTGTTGCCTGAGGACCGGTAGGGCTAGGCAGAGGGTGAAGCAGGACAGCAGATCAGTTCCTAACTTTGGTTGAGAAAAGGGCAAGTGAACGCACTGGGACCTTTGGGGGACTCGGCAGGGTTGGATGGGGTGGGGGAGGGCGGTGCTCACCGCAGGCCGTGGCGGGAGAAGGGGCCTATGGCGGCCCGGGCATCGGTCTCCACAGCGCAGGCGAAGGCACGCGCTGGTGCTTCCAGCCACGCGCAGCTGCCCACGCCGCGTTCCACTGGCAGCCGCGTGAAGCGCACCCCGAACGCCTGCAGGGCCTCGGCGAACACCTGACACACGCCTGCTTGGAGGGGTGGGCTCAGCACCGACCTCCCGCCAACCTTGGAAAGCAGCCCCACCCCCACCCGGACCTGGACGCTTCAGTCCGCGTACCTGGGAGCACGTGCACGTGCTGGTGCCCGTCCACGTGCGTGGGGGACCTGCCCAACAACTCCCGGAAGCGGTTGAGTTGAGCTTCTAGTTCCTCCCGCACCTGGAGGGGCACAGATACCTTGAGTTTCTGGAAGCCGCCACAAAGCGAAGAGCTCCGTCTGGTGCCACGGTGTGACTGCTCCAGGATTTGAACTAGGCGCTTATCCAGCGCCCGCGTTTGCCCCAACAACTTCCATGATACCCTCTGGGCTGCACTTTGATCAATATCCCCCTGCCTTCAGCCACGCCTCCGCACCTGAGGCAAAGCAACGTCTCCAGCCGCTAAGGCCTCCCGAAATCCCATCTTCCCGAGAAAGAAGCCTTCTGAACTGAGGAGCGACGAGGCGGTGTGGCGGGCGGGACCCACAGGACGGCCCTCAGTCAGGTTGGCGTGGAGGCCCGTGGGAATGCTGTGCCTGCGGACGGAGCGCGAGAGCAAGCACTGCCTGCCACCGACCGGGCAGCCCCCCACACCTGCCCGTTCCTGAAGGTGGCCTCCCTCACCTGCGGGCCAGCTCGGCCGCGCTCTCTGCGGCTGTGCCGTTGGCCAGCAGTGACACGCTGGTCACAGTTCCTGCCAGGAAGGCCTCCACGATGCCCTTATCGCGCCGCGGGCAGTAACCAAAGTCATCAGCTGTGACAACCAGCTGCACACGGGGCCAAGCCATAGCTGCCAAACGTTGGCTGGAGACCAGAGAGAACGGACTGCGGCATCCAGACCCCGCCCTTGAACGCTGCCGAGGCCCCACCCCGACGCACGCGACTAAATGCTACTGCAAGCCGCCATTGTTTTTGCCACCAAGAGGTCTCTGTGTGTCTTGTAAACGCCCGGGTTAACTGCTCTGCAAATTTCTTTTTTGGCCTGTGTCTATCTATAACCATCTCTTTGTGTGTGTGCGCGCGCGCACGCGCGCTCGATGTTCATGCCTGGGCATGCAGAGCTAGGAAAGGGAATAGAATCAATCCTCTGGAACTGTAGTTAACAGATAGTTGGGATCCACATGTGAACATACTAGGATTCCAGTCTTTTATAAGAGCAGTAAACTCTCTTTATCAATGAGCTATCTCTAGCTCTCAAAAAAAAAGATTTTTTTTGAAAAGTAATTTTTTAAATGGAGAAAACAAGAGAAATACTCAAAAATTCCCCTTGCTTTTCCCAGTGTTTACCATTACCATTGCTACGTTTCTGGGCAGTGTACTGTCCTTCCATTACTTTCCCTAAGAAAAGAAATGCCCTCCTACTCCTCTCCATCACTCAGGGATGATGGAAGGTTATTTCACTCTTGGGATGCTGCTTCTCTTTGTTTTTACACAGAGCTTATGAGCCTTTTCTTATTAAGAATTCTTATTTTTTTTTCTCAAATAATTTGTTCCTCACTGGTTCTAAGGGGAGGCTTTTTCTTAGTAAAAGCTCTATTTTCTTTTTTACTTTTTCTTCCTGAGACAGGTTTCTCAGTGTGTCTGTGTGGCCCTGGCTGTCCTGGAACTCATTCTGACCAGGCTGGTCTTGAACTCAGAGATCCACCTCTACCACCATTGCCAGACTGTAAAAGTTCTACATAACAATAATACAAGCATGCAAACCAATGGCCATACTAGAGAAAGCGTTAGCCCATTTTCACCTTGAGCTTCAGATAACTTTTACGTTCATCACCTCACTTTTGCTCTTTGTCCAGTCAAGTTTTCTGACCCATGATTTACCAATAGCCACCATGTGACAGCCAGTGTTTACTTGGTAATGTGGCTGTCTTGATGTTGTTTTGAAACACAGACTTATGTATACCAGGCTGACCTCACTATTCATTCAGCTGAGGCTAGCCTTGAACTTCTGACTCTTGTGCTTCCACCTCTTCAGTGCTGGCTACAAGTATGTGCCATCACACCTGGTTTATGTGGTGCAGGGAATTCAAGCATGCCGAAGACTTCAAGCATGTTAGGCAAGACTCTGCCAACTGAGCATGCCCAACCTGTCTTGGTTTCTCTTGTACAAAGAGTGTTACTGGATCAAGCCTGTGATCTTGGTAATTTTGTTTGTTTTACAGCCAAGGAAGCTGAAAAATCACCAGAGAAGTGGAGCAGGAACTGTCCCCCTCCAGGAGAAGCCTGACCAGCTCTGGTTCCCTCCAGCTTATCCGACCCCCTGGATCACAGGCAGAGGGGAATATACTTTCCCAACAGTACCTGATGATGCTTTGTAAAGGTTGGAGGCCTCAAAGAGCCCTTCAGTAAAGTGCCTGGGGTAAACACTGCTCTGTCCAGTCATAGTGATTGTTGAGCCATCAGGCATCATCCAGCCACTGTGCCCCTCTAGGAGGCTGCTCAAAGAATGGCCAGAGGCTTGAGGCCCTGGGCCCTGATAAACACAAATGGAAAAGAGGAAACTACTAAGCTCCTACTGTGTTGGAAATGGAGTCATTAGATTAGGGCTCACTGCCCTGATACCTGATAAAGAAGTGCCAGCTGTTAGACAAGACAGAAACAATGTGGCAGTGGAGGATGGACTTGCTATCCATCTGTTGGGAAGGACAAGCTTCTAGGATGAGGGGAAAAGAAAAAGGTAGAGGTGAGTTTATACGGAGTTTCCATAAGGTGCAATGTGTATTGAAAGAGTATTTATGTAGCCAGGTGATGATGGCACGCCTTTAATCCCGGCACCCAGGAGGCAGAAGCAGGCAAATTGCTGTGATTTTGAGAAACTCTGTCTCAAAAAACCAATATATAGATATAGCTACATAGTTATATATAATTATATATATAATGGTTTATATATGTATATATGTTTGCATATATATATAGTAATACTTTTGGAAGAGGATACTCTGCTTAATTTACAAAGGAGCCAGTGTTGAGAGGCTGAGTCACATCAGCAAAAAAAAAAAAAAAAAAAAAGCAAAAACAAACAAAAATCAGGGACAGGAATTGAAGCTAGGTCTGTGTGGAAAACCAGGACTCTTCACTGCTTCCAAAAAGAAAGACTTGAGAAGGAAGATGCTGGCTAGTCCACACTGGATAAGGGAAAGAAGTCCTGGAAGGAAGACAACAGAGTTGGAGGTTCAAGTCTGTACAGCGACCAGGGGTGAGCTGAGGAAGGTGTTTGTGTCATAAGTGGAGGCTGTGACTTCTACCCTGAGCATTAGAGAAACAAGCCCAAATTCAGACCTCTAGGCAAAATAAAGACAGATCTTTAAACATTCCCAAGCAGGGCTTAGCGGGCTTGACAGAAAAATCCAGCCAGGTGGGGGAGGAGACAATGTGGACCCCACCCCCAACCATTGTGTCGGGGAGGATAATGAACAAGAGGCTAGATTCTGGCCAATCAGAATGAAGTATGTAAATGAGCAACCTGGGAGGCTGCGGGGGTGGGATTCCAGGACACTGTGCGGTAGTTCTTAAATCGGTGCTGACCCAGCGAGCTCGGAGAAGCACAGGGGAGACTCTGGTGAGCTGCTGGGGGCTCCAGGGAACCTCTGGAGGAAGTTTGTACACACGCCCTGTCCCATACTGTTGCAAAAAGAAGCAACGACTTGGGTGGTGGCGCACGCCTTTAATCCAGCACTCGGGAGGCAGAGACAGTCGGATCTTTGTGAGTTCGAGGCCAAGCTGGTCTACAAGAGCTAGTTCCAGGACAGGCTCCAAACTACAGAGAAAAGCAACGACTTGAATGATCGCAGATGCGTAGCTGGTCCCCAGCAGGGGAAGGGTGGGATGTCTGAAGGACACAGATACGGTACAGGGAGTGAGGGACCCATGGAGGTCTGGTTCTACCTTTACTTCCTCTCCTACCCTTTACAGAGGAGTCTGCATCTGTGCTGTGGAACCTGAGAAAGGAAACAGAAAACAAATTTAATTATCCACATCATGGCAAGGTACCGCCACCACTCAGGATATCTGGCTGACGATGAAGGTCACAGCACCTACATGGCTCAGGTCAGTATGTCCAGCTGACCCAACATTAGTGTCTGGACCACTTCCCACCGCTTACGGAGGGACACACTTACGTCTGCTTACTGAGCCCTGGTCACTCTTTCATGCCCCACTGTCCTCGGCCCCCAGGTGGGTGGGCTGGAGTCAGCCTGGGCACTCAAGCTGGAGAAGCAGACTCAAGTTCTCAAGGATAGCCCAGCAGTGAAAACAGTCAAGGGTTGTTCTAGAGACAGAAGGAGGTAGAGAGAGAGAAAAGCTCTCATAATTGCCTTTCATACCATGAACACAGAATTCCACTTTCAGGCTCCCAGGTAGGCCAGCATATACAAAATAGAGGCATTGGGGACCTTCATGTCACTCTGCAGAGAAGGCCCGAAAAGGAGCTAGCAGTTCTGAGCACTGTCACAAAGCCTGAAAGTAGCAGAGTGTAATTCAGAGCTGGTGAGATGGCTCAGTGAGTGAAGGCATTTGGTGTCAATACTGATGGCCTGAGTTCCCTCTTCAAGAGTCACATAGTAGAAGGAGAGAACCAACTATAGCCAGTTGTCCTTTGACCTCCACACATGCACTGAGGCATAGATACACCCACCCGCATACACACATACCCGTAAAGAAATGTTTAAAATTTTTAAAATATAGTTCAGTGGTTGAACATTTGCAGATGATGTTCAAGACCATGGGTTCAACCCCCAGCGTACTAAAAAAAAGAGAAAAAGTCTTTCTGTTCAATCCCAGCTCCTAATAGCACCTTAGGAGGACTCCAGAGACAGCCCCCACCCCTTGCAGAGCATCCTGCCTGCTATGACAATCTTGTCTGTTCAGATGCAGCTACCCAAGAAGCATCTGTTGCCAGGAAGGAGGCCGAACTGCAAGCTTGGACGTATGCCACACCTACCATCAATGAACCCGTATTCAGAGCACCAGGGCCACCAGCAGAACCCTCGGCGCCCTCAAGCATTTGGCAGCTTCCTGGATTTTCTGACAGAGGGTCAGGTACTGGACAGCTTGCAGACGGTGGTGGAGCAGGCAACAGAGCGTTTGGCTGCCATGAAGACAGAGGCTGGAGTGCCACTGGTGGATGTACAAGACCCAGTGGAGGTGCCAAGTGGTAGGCAGCGGGCTCGAGCCAGACCCAGCATCAACACTGTGCATCGGCACCGCGCTCGGCCCACGCTGTGTGCTGGGCACCCAAACAATTACCCATCTTGCTCCAGCTCCATGTCGGATTCCCATAGCAGCATCACGGCTGGCTGGCTGGGCTCCCACAGCCAGGACAGTGATCCTGGTGCCCGACACATAGGCTCACTGCCACCTGTGAGGGACAAACTCCTGCTTGAGAAAAACCTCAAGAGGCTACTGCGATTGGAGAACAAAGGGGTGAGATCTGTTGCCATGGCTAAGGCTGGCATAGGGTAGGCCTGAGCTTAGGGGCTAGGGTTAGGCCTGATTGGACACCACTCAGCCTTCCTCTCTCTTTGCAGAAAGGTCTGAATCAACCCTGCTCCCAGAGGGATTCTCTGCTGTGGGACTCACTGGGCAGCCAGACCAGCAGTCAGTGGACCCGGGAGCAGCCCCTGTCTTGGTTCTCTGGGCTTTTGGGCTCCAGCTCAGTCACCCCTGAGACATCAGAGTTGGGACTTGGAGAACAGGAGATGATTTTCCTCAAAGAAGAGTTAAACAAGGAGATGAAGTCACTGCTAAACCAGCCAGCATCCTTCAATCTGCCTGCCTATTGTTCCCTCAGGGAACCCCATCGTACCCTGGACTTCCTGGCTGAGCATCGCCTCTTTCCTGCCCTGCAGCGTGTGGTCAACCAGGCTGTAGACAAGCTCAGCCATGCCTGCCGCCACGATGGCTTCCCTCTCTTCCCTGTTGCCTCAGAGCCCACCCCAATGCTGCCTGGGAACTCTGATCTTCTGCAGCCAAACTCCAAAGCATCGGTTCCCACCAGCAGGGAGGATGGGGAGGAGCCTTGTGATTCCCCCACCACAGCCTCCAGCCCTAAGACATCTCGCAGGAAAAGCAGACGGGACACCCCCTCCATGTCTAATGCCCAGATGGCTACCAGATTCAGGCTCAAGGTGACACCTACACAAGTGCCTAATGTCTCTAGCCCCTCATTCCACTCCATGCAGGAGTCCCCTGACTCCAATCCCAAATTACAGAAACCATCTGTGGCCCCGAGCTCCAGCCATGTATCTCAGCCCTGTCATGGCCTGCACCTCACCCTGCCTGCCCCTGGGATCACAGTGGAGGTGGCCTCCTGCCAGGGCCATATCAGGGGCCCGATCCAGCGTCATCTTCCCTCCCCTTTCCCCTTCCCTGTGTTCTATCCATTTCTTTCTTTAGGAAAAAGCTTCTCCCCTTCCTCTACTAGACTGTGCCCAGAGGTGGTCTCAGAGGAACATTTGCAGGGAAAGGGCTTCTTTCCCCACTGCATCTAGTAGCCACTGTCACTGGCCGATGTCCTGCATTGCAGAAATCTCCTGGGGTAGATACAAGCTGCTGGGGACCAAGAAACCCAGTCTACCTATTTCCCCAGGGGTTGTCAAAGATTAATAAAGGCTCTTTTTATCCTGCAAATTTTTTCCTGGGACAGGGTGTCATGTAGCTCAGACTGGTCTTTCAAATTCATTATATAGTAGAGGATGACCTTGGACTCCTGATCTTCTTGCCTTTACTTCCCAAATGCTGGGGTGACAGGTATGCATCACCATGCCTGCAATTTGGGTATTTTTTTAAAATTATTGTTTGTGAGCCGTCCCCTGCAAAGAACAGGGTTTCTCTGTGTAGCCCTGACTGTCCTGAAACTCACTCTGTAGACTAGACTGGCCTCAAACTCAGAGATTCCCCTGCCTCTGCCTTTCAAGTGCTGGGATTAAAGGTGTGCACCACCACACCTGGCTCTGTGAATCTCAGGGACCTTGCCACATGTCTCCTAAGGACAGGAGTCTTTGCCAAGAGCACCACTCTCTATTCTAGGGATGAGCTAGCTCAAGCTATCCTAATCCAGCTGTAAGAGTCTAGTCTTTCTGCCCAGTAAAGGGGACACTGGTCAGGAAATGTGTATGAAGACATAGGTGGCCTGACCTTTGGAGGTCCTGGACATCTCTCAACCCATCACCATCAGGGCTTATACGTAATTCCTTCTACACGCAAGCTTGCAGGAGCGCAGGCTGCCCAGGCTGGCGGGCATTGCTCTAGACCTGACAGGTGAGGCTTGCGGAATGAATGTCGTGGCAGAGCCGGTGTGGCAGTCTGTATCCTAGTGTGATGTGTGTGACTTCCCTGTCGGCAATGGGGAGGACTGGTACAGCTGCCAAGGAGGGCATCGCAATCTGCTTTCACAGGGCAGCGAGAGATGACAGCAGCAAGGGCTAAATGTCTCCTTTTCCCTCCTTCCCTGTTGCACAGAGCCCCAACATGAAGCTTCTGAGGAAGAAGCCTCTGCCGTCCATCTCATCTGTGTCCAGCATGTCCTACATCTCTAACCCCTGGTTTGAGGAACTCACTAACTTCTTGGTTGAGCAGGCAGTCTCCTTGCTTGTCTGCAAGTACAAGTTTGAGGAAAGCCTCCGTAAACAACTTGGCCTCATCTCCTTTCCTGTCACTGAGGTTCTCATGGACATCTTTCTGGGCTTCAAGAAGGTGAAGGGTAACCACATCCGTCTGTCCTCAGACATCAACTGGACCTCCCTTCTTCGTAAGATGGAAGAAGCCCAGTTGGCGAGGCAGGCCCTAAGGCACGCCTCTAGGCCAGGAGCCTCCCAACCTAGTGCCTCCCATGTTGGCACTTCCCGCCGTAGCCCAGAATCACCCTCTGTGCAACCCAAAATTACTGTTGACACCAATCAGGACCGGAGTACAGAGTCCCACTTCTCCCTCCATCCTGAGTTGCCAATCCGCCAGGTGCTTAGCCCTCGGGACCCTGGTATAGGCCAGGAACGGATGCCCAGGAGTCCTTCAGAGCCCAAGCTGTCTGTGTTCTCCAATGCTGGTATGGGCTCCAGATCCTCCCAGTCCAAGGAAATAGTAAATACCGAAGAGGAAGAGGACAGTGAAGAGGAGGAGGAGGACAGAGGAAGTGAGGAAGATGAAATCAAAGATTTCTCTGAGAGTGAGCAAACCCCCACTAGCCTGCCTGAGCATGAGCTGCAGGACTTTACTAATGAGCCCACTGTAATGAGCCCCACTTACTCCCATGAGACCCCCGTAAGGCACACAGAGTGCTCCAGTCTTTGCCTCCTCCCGCCCTATCCAAGTAGCTGGCCACCCAGTCAGCCCTGTCCTGAGTAAGGGTCAGACAACTGGGTGCTCAGCAAGAGTTCTGTGCCAAAGAGACAAAAGGAAATAAATTACATGTTGATGGTCCTGGTGTGTCGTATCTTTTCTTGCACCTGGATGCCTACCCTTGAATAGTACCTTTAGGGTGATCCAGCCCTGATGTTATATAAGCTTTTCTTTGGGATATAAGACAGGGCACTAATGATGCACCAGAGGAATGATTTTTATCAAGGTCCAACTTGGTGAACCAATGATTTTATTGCATTTATGGAATGGCTGAATGGTTATTTATAGGATTATGAGATGAGACCTCAAAACAGATTCATCATCAAAGTCTCACCCCAGTTTGGATAATGACTTCACCATAGCTGCATAGACAGATCTCTGTCCCCCAACCCAGGCTCCAGTTCTTCCACACTGTATAGACTCTAGTTCAGTGGATCTCAACCTTCCTAATACTATGGCCCTTTAATACAGTTCCTCGTACTGTGGTGAGTCCCGCTGCTACTGTTATAAACTGTAATGTAAATATCTGATATTCAGATGGTCATGACCCACATGTTGAGAACGACTGTTCTAGTATTGTCAGGGATCAGGAGACTAAGTGCACCTTGGTGAGAATACAGCTAGGAAAGAAGTATACAAGGAGTAGCTCTGCTCCCAGGGGAAGGTCCCCTCCACTTCTATGCGGGGACGCCAGTGGGCTCAGTCTTGAGGGGCCTTGTCTACAGCCACAGATGCTCTGCTGAAGAGGACAGCGTTCCACAGCACCTGGTGACAGTCGGACTACATGACAGTTGATGGAGCTTTGGCTCCAGAGCTGTGTGGTTACTTCCTGTATCTCTTCTATACCCTATTCTGCAACGATCTGGCTTATCAAGCCTTTCTGGACTCCTAGGTATCTCATCATAGCTGGTCAAGAGCAAGCAAGAGTCATTTCATAAGTTCTGTGGCTGTAGAGACCCCTGACTAACAACAGACTGGGTTTTTTTTGTATTTTTTTAAATTTTATTGATATTTATTGAGCTCTACATTTTTCTCTGCTCTCCTCCCTGCCTCTCCCCTTTCCCCTTTAATCCTCCCCCAAGGTCCCCATGCTCCCAATTTACTCAGGAGATCTTGTCTTTTTATACTTTCTACTTCCCATGTAGATTAGATCTATGTAAGTCTCTCTTAGTGTCCGCATTGTTGTCTAAGTTCTCTGGGATTGTGGTTTGTAGCCTGGTTTTCTTTGCTTTATGTTTAAAAACCACCTATGAGTAATTATATGTGATAATTGTCTTTCTGTGTCTGGGTTACCTCACTCAAAATAATGTTTTCTAGCTCCATCCATTTTCCTGCAAAATTCAAGCTGTCGTTACTTTTTTTTCTGCTGTGTAGTACTCCATTGTGTAAATGTACCACATTTTTCTTATCCATTCTTTGATCGAGGGGCATTTAGGTTGTTTCCAACCTAAATCACAAGATTATGTGATATTTTGGTGTCCAATTTCTTGAGTTCTTTGTATATTTTGGAGATCAGACCTCTGTCTGATGTGTGGTTAGTGAAGATCTTTTTCCATTCTGTGGGCTGTTGTTTTGTCTTCTTGACCGTGTCCTTTGCTTTACAGAAGCTTTTCAGTTTCAGGAGGTCCCATTTATTAATTGTTTCTCTCAGTGTCTGTACTGCTGGGATTCTATTTAGGAAGTGGTTCCCTGTGCCAATGCCTACTTTCTCTTCTGTAAGGTTCAGTGTGGCTGGCTTTATGTTGAGGTCTTTGATCCATTTGGACTTGAGTTTTGTACATGGTGATAGATATGGGTCTATTTTCATTTTTCTACATGTTGATATCCAGTTATGCCAGCACCACTTGTTAAGTATGCTTTCTTTTTTTCCATTTGATTTTTTTTGCTTCTTTATCAAATATCAGGTGTTCGAAGATGTGTGGATTGATATCTGGGTCTTCTATTCGGTTCCATTGGTCCTCCTGTCTGTTCTTATGCCAATACCAGGCTGTTTTCAGTACTGTAGCTCTGCAGTAGAGTTTGAAGTCAGGGATTGTGATGCCTCCAGAAGTTCTTTTATTGTACAGTATTGTTTTGGCTATCCTGGGTTTTTTGCTTTTCCAAATGAAGTTGAGTACTGTTCTTTCAAGGTCTTTGAAGAATTTTGCTGGGATTTTGATGGGCAGAAACCTGTTTCTTCTGTCTGTCATGAAGCTTGTATCCTTGCCGTCTTTGATCCTAAGTGCAATGGAGAAAACCATTTCTTTCTCTTTTTTTGGGGGGTCAGGGACTCAAAGATAGTTTTGAACTCTTGATTTGCCTGCCTGTGCCTCTGGTTGCGAGCGTATACCACTATGGCTGGTTTACTCCTTTGCTGGGGATTGAGCTCAAGGCTTCATACGTGCTACCCAGCCACTCTACTCCAGCCCCACAGCTTTCAGCAAATGGCTGACATCTGCTTTCTCCATTATGCTATAAAGAATGCTCTAGAGGGCCAGCAGAGTAGAAGCAGGGAGACATATTAGGAGGTGGTGGTAGGTACCAATTAGAAGAGGAATGGGATAGTTTGTATTAGAACAGTGATGGGACACTTGGAAGAGAGGTTATAGAATTCACTTACGACACAGTCATCCTTTCTTGTGGGCACAGAAGAGAGTCAGCTACGTGGTTAGTATGATGCCCTGCACTTAGGAGGTGGAAGCAAGGGGACCACTAGTTCAAGGTTACCTTTGGGTACAAACAGAAATTGAGGCCAGCCTGGGCTACATTTGACCTATGGAACAAAGAAGTAGCAAGAATCAGAGTTCTAAGTTTCAGGCTTTTGTATTTTTATTACCTTTATCTATCTATACCTATCTCTATCTATCTATCTATCTATCTATCTATCTATCTATCTATCTATCTGCTTATCTGTCTGTCTGGGTATGTGTGTATGTATGTGTGCACCTTTCTTCATTAAGCCATCTTGCCAACCATCCAAGTTTGTCTTGAGCAATTGATCATTAGTGTTATCTTTTTTCCCCTCCAAGACAGGGTTTCTCTGTGTAGCCCTGGCTGTCCTGGAACTCACTCTGTAGACCAGGCTGCCCTCGAACACACAGAGATCCGCCTGCCTCTGCCTCCCACATGCTGGGATTAAAGGTGTGTGCCACCACTGCCTGGCATTTGTTGCTACTTTTTACTGAGCCTTGGAAACTTGAAGGAAGAGCAGTTTGAAGGAAGAGAATAATTCTGCCTTAGACATGCTAGCTTTCAGATCTCTACTGACATTTCCAATAAGACATATTTTAGTGCATCTTGGACTGTACTCTTACCCTTCTGGCTAGACCTAGATCACTTAAGGGCATGATCTGCCAAGTGCAGAATAAGGTGCCTTATCCCATATGTAATTCAAAATAAAATAGTGAAAACTCCCCATTGAGTTGTGGATGTAGGTCATCAGTAGGTCTTTTCATTGCCTTAGGTTAAGCCTTTAGTTCAATCCACAAAATTACACACAAAACCTGAATTACCATGTTGCTGTCATTAATGACTTCTCTATTTTCTGAATGCAAAATTCTGGATAATTTAATTCAATATAATTTTTTCCAGTCTTTGAAAAATGGTCTCATAGGTAGCCCTGGATGGCTTGAAACTTTCTGTATAGGCCATATGGGCCTGAAACTCTGAAACGTGAATTGATTTTTTTTCTTTTTTTAAAGATTTATTTATAAAAAAATAAAGATTTATTTATTTATTTAATGTGCACTAGTGTTTTGCCTATATATACTGTGTCAAGGTATTGGATCCTCTGGAACTTGAGTTATAGACAGTTGTGAGCTGTCATGTGGGTGCTAGGACTTGAACCCAAGTCCTCTGGAAGAGCAGCCAGTGCTCTTAACTGCTGATCTATTTCTCCAGCCCCTCGAATCGATTTTCTTGTCTGCCTCCCAAGTGTGCTAGTACCTCTGGCCTAAATTTTTTTTTTTTTTCAGAAAGGGTCTAATGTAGTCCAGGTTGGTCACCAACTCTCTAGGAGGATGACCTCAAACTTTCTCTTGTATGTCTGTCCTCCACAACTTGAGTGTTACTATGGTAGGGATCACACCCAGGGTTTCGTGCTAGCTAGACAGATCTACGAACTGACCCACACCTCCATCCTCTAAAGAGAAACTTTAATGAGTATCTAGCTAGTGCTCCAGGTATATACTTTATCAGCCTCTTGGTAACGTAGCCTGGAGGTAGTTCCTCTGTGTATCTGCAACATAGAAAAAACATACATATATGTATAACATATATACATATATATGTGTATACATCTATCTATCATCTATATCTATCTATCTATCTATCTATCTATCTATCTATCTATCATCTCTCTATCTCTTTTTTCTTTCTTTTTTTTTTTTTTGTTTTTTTGAGACCGGGTTTCCCTTTAGCTTTAGAGCCAGTCCTGGAACTAGCTTTTGTAGACCAGACTGGCCTCGAAACTCAGAGAGATCTGCCAGCCACTGCCTCCCGAGTGGTGGGATTAAAGGCGTGCACCACCACTGCCCGCTCTATCTCTGTCCCTATCTCTATCCATATCTGCCCCCAGCTGTCTTCTGCTGACCCATCCAGCAACCTTGGTATTCTGCCACCGAATCACTCAATTAACTGCATGGTCAAAGGAATTCAGAAACCCTGGGATCCAGGAGCGGACATGATTAACTCCTGGGGCCAGGAGATTTCAGTAACTTTGGAATCTGTCCACTT
Organism: Ondatra zibethicus; assembly: GCA_004026605.1. NCBI lineage: Eukaryota > Metazoa > Chordata > Mammalia > Rodentia > Cricetidae > Ondatra > Ondatra zibethicus. The sequence continues at coordinate 29,113 of PVIU01006446.1, forward strand.
TGTGACCACAAAATCTAGTGATTCACAAGTCTCTGCAGCTTTACGCCCAGGATCTGAGCGGAGAGACACACGACCAAAGTCCAGGGGTCCAGGGTCAAAGGGGTTCCTGAACCGGTATCTGAAAGGCTTAAGACAGGGCCAAAGTGACTACAGGCAACTAACCTTGCAGAGAGCGCCACTTAGAGGCCTCTCGGAGCTGGTCGCAGCCACCGCCGCTCTCTGGACTTTGATTGGCGGGTCCTCGGAAGCGTGGACCAATTAAAACCCTCCTGTTGTCTCCAGCCCCCTCCCAGCTACCTTCTTGGCTAGTGGGACCGCTCCACAACGATCCAATAGTAGTGCAGGAGGAGCGCGCGCGCGCAGACGATTGGCTGCTGCTAGAGGGCGCTGTCAGAGCCGGATTGGCCGGGGTTGAGGACGGAAGCGCAGAGGTCCGGAGCGGCTTGGAACCCGGCCGGCTGTCGCGATGCGGGGCGCGAGCCGTGGCGGGGTAGCGGGGACGCTGCTGGCGCTGCTGCTGGTGCTGGTGCTCTCGGTGCGGAGCGGTGGCGCGTCCAAGGCCAGCGCCGGGCTCGTGACCTGCGGGTCCGTGCTGAAGCTGCTGAACACCCACCACAAAGTGCGGCTGCACTCACACGACATCAAATACGGATCTGGTGCGCGAGAGTGGCGACTGGGACCGCCAGGGGGGCGGAGGGTTAGAGACCAGGTGGTCCTAGTGGGGTCTGTGGGCTGTCAAGAAGCAGGGTAGTTGCGACTCTAGACTCGCTTTTCAGGGTCATGAGAGGCAAGCCCGGGGGCTTGAGGATGTGGACGGTCCACCGGGACTTGGGGGTTCGGCGGGGGACTGGGCTGCGGTGAGCCCTTGAGGTGCCTGTCATTAGTGGGGACTGTGGGAGAGGAACTTTTTAGGGTTCAAGGCGAGGATCCGGAGATCTGCCATTGACAGAGACCACGGGGTGGGCTGTCCCTCTTCAGGCAGCGGCCAACAGTCGGTAACCGGCGTGGAGGCGTCCGACGATGCCAATAGTTACTGGCGGATTCGCGGCGGCTCCGAGGACGGGTGCCCGCGCGGGCTCCCAGTGCGTTGTGGGCAGGCAGTGCGGCTCACGCACGTGCTCACCGGCAAGAACCTGCACACGCACCACTTCCCGTCGCCTCTATCCAACAACCAGGCAAGCCCCTCTCTGAACCCCGCCGAAGCTGCGCGGGCAGGAACCCTAGCGATAGCGGGAGCGATGTAGGGGAGGGGCCCGAAAGAGGACTCAGCCTTCAGCTGCTGTGAAATGGGAGTTTTCTATTTCAGAAAGTTTATGAAGCTCCAGCTCTGTGTCCTGTCTCTAGGAACTTTCACAGCAGAGTTAGAAGGACTGAGGGAAGTCAGTGCAATTAGCTCCTATTTGGACACAGAGGGACTCACAGAGCAGATAAGTAGTAGGACACTGAAGGGAGGAGGAGCTCAGGCTGGGTCTGAAAGAGTCTAGGAGCTTCCCCCAGCCCTTTCTCTCTGTGGAATAGCTCCTGCTAAAGCACGGAGGTCCCTGTGCCTGGTCTGGGAGGGGCATGAGAAGGAACTGATAGTGCTTTGGGAAAGTTTCTGGGGGATATATTGGTGATAGGGAGATTGGCCACTAGTCTGAGAGCTTGGGGGATTTGCCTTCACTAGGTTAGTTAGCACAGGAGCCCCTGGAGAGGAGGTCTTAGCTCCAGGGACCAGTAGGCACTACACAGATACAAGAGGCTCTATGTGCGGGGCAGTGGTGGTGCCCGCCTTTAGTCCCAGCACTCGGGAGACAGAGGTACGCGGGTTCCTGAGTTCTATGACAGCCTGGTTTACAGAGTGAGTTCCAGGACAGCCAGGGCTACACAGAGAAATCCTATCTCACAAAGCAAGAACAAAAAAAGAGGCTCTGTGCATCTAAAGAAACCTTCAATGGAATGGAAATCTTTGTTTTTTGAGACCAGCTCTCTGTAGAGAGAGCTACATGTAGATAGCCCTGGCTGTCCTGGAACTCACTCTGAAGATCAGGCAGGCCTCAAACACCCAGAGATCTGCCTGCCTCTGCCTCCTGAGTGCTGGGCTTAAAGGCGTGTGCCACCACCATACCCGTCTAGAGTGGGACTCTTGATGTCTCCTTTCACAGCTGTGGATGCTGAAGGTCAGGGAAAGGATCAGGAGGCCCAGGATACTAGGTACAAGTATTACTGCTAGCCATGCAGCTCAGGGGACTCTGCCCCCTGTGTGACTGTCCTCCATACTTTCCACTCTCAGGAGGTGAGTGCTTTCGGGGAAGACGGTGAGGGTGACGACCTGGACCTGTGGACAGTACGATGTTCTGGGCAACATTGGGAGCGTGAGGCCAGCGTGCGTTTCCAGCATGTGGGCACTTCTGTGTTCCTGTCAGTCACTGGTGAGCAGTATGGTAACCCCATTCGTGGGCAGCATGAGGTGCACGGCATGTCTAGTGCCAATGCTCACAACACATGGAAGGCCATGGAAGGTATCTTCATCAAGCCTGGAGCAGATCTCTCTACGGGTCATGATGAACTCTGAGAGCTGATGGGTGAAGGGAGGAAGGGTGACTGGGTAGGGATTCTGTAGGGCCACTCTTGTATAAGACTTTGTTTGCAGGGCCCTCAAGTGCCTTTATGATTAAAGAATGTTGGTTTGTGATTATATTTGCTGTAACCCCAGCGATGATCTGGAGGTACCAGTCATATCTGTCCAAGTTACCATCTCAATCTCACCTGTCTCTAGGTACTTGTACCTGTTCAAAGTTTTTTTTTTTTAAATGAGATAGTCTCACTATGAGCCCTGGCTGGCCTGAAATTCACAGAGATCCACCTGCCTCTGCCTCCTGAGTGCTGGGATTAAAGGTGTGTGCTACCACAACTGGCCCCAAACTGTTTATAAAATCATTTTTTTATTACTAGTATTAGTGCATGTACTGTGTGTATGTTGTTACCTGTGCCCCACTACATGCGTGGAGGTCAGAGACCAACTCTGTCCAGTTGATTCTCATCTTCTTTTTTTTTTTGTTTTGTTTTGTTTTGTTTTTTTTCGAGACAGGGTTTCTCTGTGGCTTTGAAGCCTGTCCTGGAACTAGCTCTTGTGGACCAGGCTGGCCTCGAACTCACAGAGATCCGCCTGCCTCTGCCTCCCAAATACTGGGATTAAAGGTGTGCACCACCACCGCCTGGCTGATTCTCATCTTCTACCTTTATGTTGGTTCCAGAGATCAAACTCAGGTTTCCAGGATTGTGTAGCACACACTTTGACTGCGGAGCTATCTCAATGGCCCCAAACCTTTTTTTGATGCATTATAATGCTGCCCTGAACAGGCATCTCACCTGTCTACCCTGCAGTGACCTCACAGCAATGGACTTCAGTTCCCAGGACTTGAATTTAGGCAACTTTTCTATTGAAAGGTTTGGCTCCAGGGTCCCTGCCCATTGGGATGGGGCTCAAGCTCTCCAGTCTTCTCATTCTTTGCTCTCAGGACCCCACTCTTCTGGTGGTTGTGTCGGTTTTGAGATTTTGCACTCCTTTAATCCCAGTACTTGGGAGGCAGAGGCAGAGTTCAAGGCCAGCCTGATCTACAAAGGGAGTTCTGGGACAGCCAGAGCTACACAGAGAGAGAGAGAGATTTATTCTTTTTTTTTTTTTTTGTTTTTGAGACAGGGTTTCTCTGTGGCTTTGGAGCCTGTCCTGGAACTATCTGTTGTAAACCAGGCTGGTCTCGAACTCACAGAGATCCGCCTGCCTCTGCCTCCCGAGTGCTGGGATTAAAGGTGTGCGCCACCACTGCTCGGCGAGAGAGATTTAATCTTTGACTGAAGGCCAGTTGCAGGTTTTGCCTATCTACTGGCGAGTACTAACTCAGGCTCCCACTCTCCCGCTGTAACTGGCCCTCTCTTTCCCCAGGGACCTAAAGAGAAGAAAGAACTAAGGCTGAAGAGATGGCTCGGGGGTTAAGAGCACGGTCTGCCTTTTTGGAGAACTGGCACCCATGTTGTGTCAGGTCGCTCACAACCTGTAGCTCCAGTTTCAAGGGGATTTCTCACGCCTCTCACCTCTATGGGCACTTGCAGACTTGTTCACAAACTCAGACACATGTAATTCTAAAACAGAGTGAGAAGAACACCCCCAAAAGCATCTCAAGGGAAGACAACTCCAAAAACCAAACCAAACCAAAAAACCGTGTATAGAACTCTGAGGAGGTACAATGTGGGCAGTCAGGGTACTACGATTTAAAGGCACGGACAGAGGGCTGGGGAGTTGAATTGTGAACTGGTGCTGGTTGGAACTGGTGGGCAGTTGGTACTTGGTGTGCACGAGCTATGGGTAGAGCACTTGCTAGCATGGACAAGGCATGGGGCCCAATCCCAGCACCAAAATTAGATGAAATAGCACACACAATGCAGTGTGCAGTTTAAATAAGTAAAAAAAAAAAAAAGAAAACCCAAGCAAAAGAAAGAGAAGGGTCCACATTAGCAGGCTCTCTAGTGGTATGTGTGTGTGGCCCTGGGCTTGGCTGTGTAGGTCATAAGAACTTCAGGGAACTCCCGAGGATGGAAAGTGTTGATTTCCTGAGAGCCAGAAAAAGTCCCAAGAGACTGGAATGACAGTTGGCTAGAAGAGACTTGGAATAGGGTGGGGAGAGCAGAAAGCACATGGATTTGAGAAATCAACTGACTTTTTATTTATTTATTTATTTTTGGTTTCTCAAGACAGGGTTTCTCTGTGTATCTTGGGCTGTCCTGGAACTCACTTTGTAAATCAGGTCGGCCTCGAACTCACAGAGATCCGCCTGCCTCTGCCTCCCTGTGTGCTGGGATTAAAGGTGTGTGCCACCACTGCCCAGCTAACTGTCTTTATTAAAGTGTGTGGGTGAGACAAAAGCTGTTGTCAGTTGAATCCTAAGGGGAGGGGGTTATGTCTTGGGCCATTACTCCCCTGCCCCTGTGAGACCCTTGTCTTTCCACTGACAAACTTTTGTTTTGAGACAGGGTCTTTCCATGTGACTCTGGCTGGTCTGAAACTCACTAGACCAGGCTGGTTTAGAACTCATAGAGAACCACCTGCCTCTGCCTCCTAGGTGCTGGAATTAAAGGTATGTGCCACCATTCAGCCAAACTTTTAAATATTATCTTTTAATTGTGTGTGTGTGTATAAATGTGCACATGAGTGTAGAGCCTTCAGGTCAGAAGAGGGTGTTGGATCTCTTGGAGCTGGGGCTACAGATGGTTGTGAGCCATCTAGTATGGGTGTTGGGAACCTCATTCAGGCCCAATTTTAACAGCTCCGCAAGGGCAGTACTCACTTTTAACAGCTAAGCCATCTCTCCAGACCCAAAACTCTGGAACTCCATTGAGAAGTCTGAATTCCTCTTCATCGCTTGAGATCAAGAGGATTTGGACGGAAGGAGATGATTGGGAGAGGATTCCAGCAAATGGTGGGCGGAGCTGTGAGACTGAGCAAGGGGGAGAGAAAGGTGCATTGTGGGGCCCTGGTCCACCCTTGCACTCAGTCTCATTGGGGAGTCTCACTAATGTTATATCACCTGAGAGAAAGGAGCCAGGATATGCACCTGCCGAAGTATTCTCTCATTATCTGGGGGCTGCCGACTGGGTGCGAGCAATTGCTCAAGTAGCACTTCTTACTATATGTATTGGATAAGGGCTCCACCAGCCAGAAAACCCCACATAGTATCACAGGTGGGCTGTTTTTCTGAGAGCCAGCATTGCTACACCCTGTACATGTAAGGGGGGTACTCTTCCTGTCCACCTAGGCATGGAGGGAGGCATTGGAATGCTGATTAGGGGAGGAACTCAAGTGCACAGCAGGTAGGGATCCTGGCTAACCAATATGCTTCTGGCTTCTGGAGCAGAAGAGTTGCTTCCATGCAGAATGCAGAACATGACCAAACCTAAAAGCGGCAGTAGCAGCTGCAAAACACTTAATTTTAAAATTTCTTTTCTTTTTTCTTTTTTCTCAAGGCAGGGTTCCTCTGTAGCTTTGGAGCTTGCCCTGAAACTAGCTCTTGTAGACCAGGCTGGCCTTGAACTCACAAAGAGTTCAAGGCTTGCCTCTGTTTCCCTAGTGCTGGGATTAAAGGTGTGCACCACCACCACCTGGCTATTTTCATTTTTAATATATGTGTGGGTGTTTTGTCTGCAGAAACCAGAAGAGGGCATCAGAACCCCTGGAACTGGAGTTACAGATGGTTGTGAGACAGCTTGTGAGTGCTGGGAATGGAACCTGGGTTCTTTGGGAGAGCAGTCATCCCTCTTAACCACTGAGCCATCTCTCCAGAGTGGCCCACCCTTAGCTCAGGCTGGTCAGGATGGTCTTGGTCTTGAACTTCTGATTCTCTTCTCTCCACTCTCCAAATGCTGGGATTTCTGGGTGTTTTTGCTTTGCATCAGTATGGAGAGGCACAGTATGGTGGCCCATGACTACAGACTCAGGAGGATTACCATAAGCCCAAGGCTAGCCTTGAGAACCCAGCCCCAATGGTACAGGCTAGACCTTGTCTCCAAAACCAACAGCATTTTTCCCCCAAAGAAGATAAGACACTGTAAGGACTGAAGAGATTGTGGCTCAGCAGTTAGGAGCATTGGCTGCTCTTCCACAGGACCTGGACTCCATTTCCAACATCCACATGGTGGCTCACAAGCGTCTATAATTCCAAGTTTCAGAGGATTGAATACCTTCTGCTGGCCTCCCTGGACACCAGGCATGCAAGTAGCACACAGAACACCCACGCGCATAAATTTAAAATAAACTGGGCAACATACGTTCCTGAAAATTGAAAGCCAACTCTGTTTCTAAAAACATTTTTCTCATGGGGCTGGAGAGCTGGCTCAGCAGTTAAGAGCACCGGCTGCTTTTCCAGAGGTCCTGAGTTCAATTCCCAGCACCTACATGGTGGTTCATGACCATTTACAACGGGATGGAGAGCTGGCTCAGCAGTTAAGAGCACCGGCTGCTTTTCCAGAGGTCCTGAGTTCAATTCCCAGCACCTACATGGTGGTTCATGACCATTTACAACGGGATCTGATGCCCTCTTCTGACACGCAGGTGTACATGTGGAATACTCATACATAAAATTAAATAAAGTTTAAAAAAAAAAACAACAAAACATTTTCTCTCAGCCATTGAACTGGAGTAAAACATGAGAAGGCACAGGTGCCAGTTGCAAAAGCACGTTTTTCCCATTCTCTACACACCTGAGTAGAGTTTTCCCAGTTCTGTGTGCTAAGTGATGTGTAAACTTTGCCACTTAGCAGAGCAAAACGGTCTTTCAATAATCTATCCACAAAGGGGTTTCCAATCCCAACCACATCAGATCATTTCCTTCCTTTACATATGCCAGGGCCTCTCCAGCCCAGCCGGGGGTTTCCTCATGGTGCCCTCTGAAAAGTTGGATAGAAAGAGGGAAGGCCACTCACTGTCTTTGGGTGACCGTCCCATCCTAAAGGAACTTGAGGGCTCATTCAACCGCTGGCGTGGCCAGTGGCGCAGACACTTTCCTGGGATCTTAGCACTCTCCTTTATTTGGTGAGCTGTGTGGCAAACATGGACGCGCTCTCACGAGTATCACAATTCTTACAGAGAAGCAAGCTGGGAAAAGGCGGGCAGAGCTCCTTTCCATAAGTTATGAATGAGAAAGTGTTTGTAGAACTCATTGTTAAAAACGGCGGAGCAAAAACTTGGGCGCCTGGCCAATCGGAACCCGGAGGCTATTTTGAAATCTTTCCAGCAGCAGCCAATAGGTGTGCAGGAGGCGAAGCTTGGTGTTGGCGCAAGCCAATGAGGCTGGCGCTGTGCCTCGCTTGAGCCCTGGGGCTCGGCCCTTGGGACTGTCAGAAGGTTAAAAATGGAGCCCACCGGCGAGAGGGTGCCACGAGGTGCGGGGTTGTCCGAGTAGGACAGGGTCGGCGACGACCAGGATCTCCTTCCACTAACCTTCGCTTTGTTCCCACCATGAGAACAAGAGGTGTCTGTCCATGTGAGTAGCTGGTCTGAGACGGGGGGTGCGGTGAGGTAATAGGGGCCCTCCCGGCAGAGAACTCCAGATGGCATGAAGCCCTCGTTCTGCTCCTCCCGGCGGAAGAATCTGTTAGGACGGAATGCAGAACTCATACTGGGGGAAAGGATCAACGACCAGGTCTGGAATTCCAAGGGCCTCACCTGCTAGGAGTGAGCCACCCCTCTTATTCTAGAAGGAGCTCCAGGCTGAAACAGGGTACGAGGTAGCCCTACTGTGCCCCCCCTGTGGCTGAGCGCAGGTTCTTCTCCTTTGTATGTGAGCCCCCTCAGGTGCTTGCCCTTAAGTTCTCTCCTGGGAGTGTCTTTCACCAGAACCAGAACCATGTTGGGGAAAGTTTGGGTGCTCTGAAGTTCCTAAGACCCGGAGGACTGGATCCCGGCTGGAATCCCTGCTGTGCTCCAAGTCTTGGACAGAGGTCCCACCCACCTATGGTGGTTGAACTTCCAGCCTTGTACACAATGAGGGTGATGAATTAATCGCCTGCTGGCTGCGGGTGCTCTGACTAGGTTGCACTACTGTGCTCTGAGAAGCAGTGCAATGATATTGTCAAAGCATCTGGGACCAGCCTTGTAGAACACCTCTTCACCTACAACGCCCCCTTCCCAGGCCGGGCCCCTCAGGCCTGCAGGCCTTTCTTTCCCTCTTCTCATTTTACTCTGTTCTCCATGGAAACTTGAGATTCTAGCCAGGCCTGTGTCTCTGGGGTCAGAGGGCACCTTTGACCCAGGCAGAGGCCCCGCCCAGGTAGGCCTGCCTTTTAGGTCTAAGATCCCACCCTACCCCCACCCGGAGAGGCCAACAGGCTTGTTGGACACTCTTTCCCTGTTGCACTACTGTGGGCCACTGGGAAGCAGTGCAATGACGAAAGGGCGTCTGTCAGGCCCTGCCCGCCACCCACGCTACTCTCTCACTCCTCAGCTGAGAAGCCTGAGGGACCCAAAGGGAGTGCTTGGATTCCTGGGGCAGGGTTGGATGAGACTCCCTAGCTGAGAGAATAAGGCGGATTCTGGGGATCATACTCCAAGACTGGAACCAGTACAAAGATGAGACCCGGAATTTGGAAAGGCTCTGGTTTCAAGCTCTTGGCTCCCCAGGTTAAGATTAGGGAGTCCATGTGTGTGGTGGCCAAGGCAAGATTGCTTCAGATTTGAGGCTAGCCTGGTCTATGATGTAATGCTGTCTCAAGAACCAATAAATAAATAAATAAATAAAAATTCTGGGCTCCAGGAGCTTGAGGAGAAACAGATGTTCACCTCTTTGTATGGAAATGATTTCTGTGCCTTACTCAGCTTTGACTACACCAGGGAGAACAGCTCTCAGCCTTCCTGAATGCCTGAAGATAACAAGGTGAGGAGAGACTATTCTGAGTGGCTTTTGGGAAGAGGCAAGAGAAGGCGCACACCAGGGCCATTATGTTGGGTCTCAGGGCTCATCAGGAGTGCACTGCCTGGGACGGATGAATGGACTTGCCATAGGAAGCCTGCAGAGGATTCCTGCTTACCACGCTGCTTGCTCTTTTACAGGAGGGACAGTGAGGTGTCCAGCATGTCTGCTTTCCAGGCAGGGCTAGAGCTGAACTTTTAAGGAAGCCTTTCCTGGAATTTGCTTGCAGGGTTACTTTTACCAACAAGACCCAGTGAGAAGCTGGGTGTGGAGGCCCATGCCTTTGAACCCAGCATTGGCAAGACACGGGTAGGTGGATCTTTGTGAATTTGAAGACAAGACTGTCTACATCTCAAATTTCAGGACAGCCAGAGTTACATGGTGAGACTCTGTTTCAATGCCCCCCCCCCAAAAAAATCCAGTGAGAGTTGGTCAGGCCCATCTCCTTGAAAGGAGGCCCAGGCTTCGAGATTGGCTTTGGGGAACAGCCTTCACCCTGGCTTAACAATCCTTCTCTAGCTGTCCAAGTCCTGGCACCCATAGGGGAACTGCTCTGATACATATATGGGTCTCAGGCTTTGATCATGAAGAAGTAGCTGGCATCCATCCTCCCTAGTGGCCATGGTAGATGCACGCCAGCAGCTTTTCGTGCAAGCATGAAAACATCCTTTCTGAGATGCCCACGAGTCCTTACTTGTACATATGTTGGGTGTGGGCCTGGCGCTCAAGGTAGGGCTGGACCTCAGAGAATTTAGGTTGGCTGTCAAGAGGCAGGTGAAGAAAACCTTCAGAAATGTAGCACAGGGGCTAGGAGGACAGAACAGGAGAGCATCAAGACAGAACAAAGTGGTCTTGAATCTGGGCATGCTGTCATACATCTTTAATCCCATCATTCCAGAGGCAGAGACAGGCAGAGGTCGAGATCAGCCTGGTCCACAATGGTTTCCCCGTATAACCAGAACTACACAAAAACACAAACAACAAAAAAAGAAGTGGTCATGAAGGAGAGATCAGGACATGATCCGGAGAGGAATGTGTGTAAAAGCTGCAGAGTAGGACGGGAAACTGAGAGGGTGCAAAAGCCAATGTTAAAGCGCTTTGGGGGCAGAAGGAAGTCCTTTTGGATATTGCCTCAATGAACTGGAAGCCAGATTCAATTGCCAGGGCAGACTGGAATGGCAGGGTCGGGAGGGAACAAAAAACTGGGAGAGGAACACTGCTCAGAAGGAGATCAAAATCCCCAAGGATTTTGGATGGTCAGGCTTGGGGAGGGTGAGCACACTAGTGCGCATGCCTGGAAAGGTGGGCATTGTCACGTGTACTGGCGCTGGCCCCGCCCCCTGATTCTAGGGTAGACTGGGAAGGGGGCGGGTAGTCTGGGGAGCTGGAGTCTCCACTGCGGCTGTAGGGAGAGTGGGTACGTCCTGCCGTCACCGCCCCAGTGGGCTCCTGTCACCTTTTGGGACTTCAGTCCTAGCCCTTGGGAGGGTCCCTTTGCCCCAGGAGCTCTGCCCTGACTGCTGCTCCGCCCCCAGGCAGCACCAGCCCACCACCAGTAGTCCCTCTCGATGGAAGTCCTGGACGAGTACGACGACGAATTCCCCCAGAGTGTGACCTTCTGCCAACTCATCTCCGAGGACGACTTCGAGAGGCAAGCAGCGACCTACACAGAGCGCGCGCTGCGCCGCCTCTTCCGCTCCTTGGACCACAACCCAGCACTGGCGGAAAGGGTCGTTCGCAAGGGCAAGCAGACTGAGATGGAACAGCGTGGGCTCCTCTCCGGCCTCTGGGTGCTGTTTCTTAGGGAAGATCTTTGGCTTAGGATGGATGGGGAGGTCACTTAGAGGGATGTGTGGGAGGCTTGGGGCAGCCGGAAGGGTTTTTTTTTTTAAGCCAAGGATGCCAAGCCTGGGGATAAAGCAGGCAAGAGACTCTCTTATGGCTTCCCGCCTTTCCGCAATCGCTATTGCAGGCGAAGTTTGTCTGTGCTGTCCAGGGGGAACTGAACCAGTGTAACAGCATGGGTGCCCTGGAGATGCATCAGCGCCTGGAGCAGCTGAAGAGGCGCATCCACCGTGTACACCTGTATTCCCGGGGTGAGGATCAACTACCGAAGGTGTGAGCCCTTGGGAATCTGAGCCCAGGGCCGCTGTTCCCATTTCAATTACCATCAACATTGCAGTATATGTGAAGCTCAGGTTGGTGACATCTGAGGTGCCTACCTCTACTCTCCAGGTTGCACTTACCCCTCTCGGATCATTGTTGTAAGAGGCGTGGGCCGTGTTTCCGGTGCCCGGCTAGCTTAACCCCTGAAATAATTACACAGAAACTGTATTTATTTAAATACTGCCTGGTCCATTATCTCCAGCCCCTTATTGGCTAACTCTCACATATTAATTTAACCCATCTCTATTAATGTGTATCGCCTCTTGACTGTGGCTTACCGGCATGAGTCTAACCAGCGTTCATCTTGGGCAGGAAAACCACAGCATTTGCCAGTCTGTCCTTTTTTTTCCAGAATTCTGTTCTGTCTACTTCGCCCACCTAAGGGCTGCCCTATCAAAAGGCCAAGGCAGTCTCTTTATTCAACCAATGAAAGCAACAGAAATACAGAAAGACCTCCTACACCATTTTTCCTTTTTCTGTTTAAACAAAAAAGAAAGGCTTTTATTTTAACATAGTAAAATTACATATAACAAAACAGTTATCAAGCAAGAATTACAGTTATAATATTTATATCTATTTTATCTTTTATCATAACAAAGGAAAACTATAACTATAACTATCTATTTTTTAACTTCATTAAAGACTCCAGAAGGATATAATATTACCTAAGTAAACGAGAAGTAAGCAACTTCCAAAACTCTAGAAGTGACAGAGACATCTCGCTGCCTGGACAATCACCCAAAGTTTTTTGTACAGTTGGGGCATCCATCTTTGGCCTTCAGGCCCATAGTATCCAGCAAACTTTTCTATGAAGCAGGAAATTTTAAAGACAGTTTAGTCACTTTTTTTTGTATCCTGTAGAATGTCCCAAAGACTCTTTCATGAAGTAGGAACCCCAAAGGACCATTTTACCTTTAGGCAAGTTTAGTAGTCCTCTCTCTATGGGTTCTTCATGTCCAGCTTATATAACAGTCCAGGCAAGAGCAGTTTTTTGCCCAAATGGCTAACAAACTCCATAAGGAGCCTCTTTGATGCCCATTTTTTTCTTGAAGTAGATTGGTGCTGCCAGGAGCAGACGTGTCTCATTGTCATGAAAAAGTCCTAAGTTATTAAAACATTAAATGCCATATTTTGTAGTCTTTGAGAGATATGAAGAATGTCTATCTAACTGAAATATACCTCTATATATCTAGAAAATCTAACTAACGTGACTACAAGCTTGACTATTATCGATGATTATCCATTAACAACCTATATTTCCTAATTATACATTACATTTTTAAATGAACTAATCAAGATCAGAAATACATATACATATAACAAAATTGACCTTAAATTTATATCAACAAAGCAAAATCCATACCAATGTAAATTATTCATATCTATATCATCTTGGGCAGGAAAACCATGGCATTTGCCTGTCTGTCCTTTTTTCCAGAATTCTGTTCTGTCTACTTTGCCCACCTAAGGGCTGCCCTATCAAAAGGCCAGGGCAGTCTCTTTATTCAACCAATAAAAGCAACAGAAACACAAAAGGACCTCCTATACCAGATCATGTTTAGTGAAGAGCAGGAAGGAGGACTGGGGACAGAAAGGGAGAAAAAGGAGTGCACACCTCCTAGCAAGATTAACTAATGTAAAGGCTGACAGCTGAGGAGTTTGGGGTGGGGAGGCAGACGATGCCTTAGATCCCATCCTTAGTATATGCCTTAATTAAAACAGTTTATCTATTTATTTGAGGTAGGGTCTTATTCTGAAGTTCTGCTGGCCTCAAAATTGCAGAGATCTGCCTTCAAAGAGTGCTGGGATTAAAGGCATGCACCACTACCCCTGGCTCTAAAGCAAAGTATTATTGTTATATGTGTCTATATACACACATGAGTGTGTGTGTAAGGCACACATGTAGATGTCACAAGAGGATAACTTGCAGAAGTCAGTTCTTCCACTGTGGGATCTGGAGATCCAATTCAGGTTGTCAGTACTCTTGCCCAGTGAACCATTTTGCTGGCCCCTTTCTCTTTCTCTTTTCTTTTTTTTATTTATTATTTTTTTAGACAGGGTCTCACTCTGTAGCTCTGTCTAGCTCTGGAACTAACTCATTGTGTAGACCAAACCTGCCTGGAACTAGAGACATGGACCAACACATTTGGCTCTCTGCTCTCATTCTCTACCTTTGTATTTTGACATAAGGTCTCTTACTGAACCTGAAGCTCATTGATTTGGGTAGGCTGACTGGCCAGTGAGCTTCAGGCATCTGTCTGTATCCACCCCCAGAGTGCTCGGATTACAGGTGTGTGCTGCCCTACCCTACCCTGCGTTTTCTGTAGGCAGTGGGAATCTGAACTCAGATCTTTCTTTCTTTCTTATTTTTTTTTTTCATCTTTTTTGAGACAGGGTTTCATTTGTAGCCTTGGCTGTCCTGGAGCTCACTCTGTAGACCAGGTTGGCCTCGAACTCAAGAGATCTGCCTACCTATGCCTCCTGAGTGCTGGAATTAAAAGTATGCACCAGGGGCTGGAGAGATGGCTCAGTGGTTAAGAGCACTGACTGCTCTTCCAGAGGACGCGGGTTCAATTCCCAGCACCCACATGGCAGCTTACAACTGTCTGAAGGTCCAGTTGCAGTTGCAGGGGATCTGACACCTTCACACCAATGCACATAGAATAAAGTCAAATAAACCATAAAAATATTTAAAAAATAAATAAATAAAAAAATAAAAAATAAAAATAAAAGTATGCACCATCAGGCTTTAAACTCAGATCTTATGCTTCTGATGTAGGTACTTTACCAGCTGAGTCAGTTCCTTAGCCCCCTTTATTATTTTTCTATTAACATTTATTTTAAAAATTTAAGCATTTTATTTAATGCATTATGTGCGTATGCATGTATCCCATGTACTTGTACAGATATCTGTAGAAGCCAGAAGAGGGCACTGAATTCCATACAGCTGAAGTTTCTGGTTGTTGTGAGCCACCTGACATGGGTGCTAGGATCTGCAAGGGCAATAAGTGCTCTTGACCACTGGGCCATCTCTCCAGCCTTTCTGTTACATTTACTTAGTGTGTGTATGCACGCACACGCACTTTCCATGGTGTATATGTGGGTGGCTGAGGACAACTTGCAAGGATTTAATTCTCTCTACCACAACTCAGGTTATCAGGCTTGGTGGCAAGGACCCAACATGTTGGCCCTTATTGTTTGGCAGGGCCTCACATATCCCTGGCTGACCTTAAACTTGATATGTAGCTGAGATTAACTTTGAACTCCTGATCCCCCTGCCTCTATCTCCTGATTTCTGGGATTACAGGCATACACCACCATATCCAGCTAATAACCTCTTCTGATGGGCCGTATGAGGTGTGCTTTAACCCTCAGATGCGCTCTTGAGGCTCATTCAGTGCTATCCATAGGCCTAAGTAGAGTAGGGCTTGGCTCAGGGTCCTGTCAGTTATTCCCTAGAACCCACCTTGCTAAGACCTCACTATGGGTTTTCTTTGAAAAGCCCCACATGCCTCTGAGTCTTGGGTGTAGGCTGAGGATCACTGTCTGTGGCCTGGGCATTCTTGCTGCTCTTGGCAAACTCACAAATCTTGCCTGGGAGGCAGCAGGTTACCCTACAGGGCCTGGTTCATTCTTACACTCCCTTCGAAATTGTACTTGTAGTCGGGTGGTGTTGCATGCCTTTAATCCCAGCATTCGGGAGGTAGAGGCAGGCAGATCTCTGTGAGTTCGAAGCCAGCCTAGTTCTTTTTTTTTTTTTAATATTTATTTATTTATTATGTATACAATATTCTGTCTACATGTATGCCTGCAGGTCAGAAGAGGGCACCAGACCTCATTACAGATGGTTGTGAGCCACCATGTGGTTGCTGGGAATTGAACTCAGGACCTTTGGAAGAGCAGGCTATGCTCTTAACCGTTGAGCCATCTCTCCAGCCCCAGCCTGCCTAGTTCTAAGACAGGCTCCAAAACTACAGAGAAATCCTGTCTCTAAACCACCCCCTCAGAAAAAAACCAAAAGTCAAAATTGTACCTTTAAAGTTAGATATCTTGGCAAGGATTTTGCCTAGATCTAGTTATTTGCCTAGATAGATCAGATAAGGCATCTGACTCTGCCTGTAAGAGACGCAAGTAGGGCAGATATATGGCTCTGTTGCTAGAATGCTTGCCTAGCATGTGTGAAGTGGCGAGTTTAATCCCAAGAACCACGTAAACTGTTCGTGTTTATAAAATCCGGAGGTAGGAATATCACAAGTTTAAGGTGATTGTCAGCTGCTGTTACAGGCCAGCCTAGGATATGTTAGACCCGTTGAAGGAGGGAGGGATTGGGGAGAGGGAGAGGCAGATGGAGAGAGAAAGAGATTGATTTTGGATCATTTCTCTAAGATGTTGGGTGGCTGGTGAGCTAATGTCTGCTGGTACCGTTCAGTGCTGACTCTGAGTATTGTCCCAGGATTTTCTAAAAGGCCTGGAAAGGCTTTCCTTTACTTATATGAACCTCGTGTTACTGTGTTTGGGTCCTACTGCCCAGTGGGTCAGTACTCACTATGCCATTTGATGCAGGTGCCAAGAAGAGGAGGAGGAGGAAGCTGAGACCAAAGAGAGCAGATCCTGTCATCTTCCGAGACTGGTCAACCTCCCCATGCCTGCCACCGGCTCCATTACCACCGCCATTGCCACCACCACCGCTACCTATCACCACCATGGCCTCTGTAGTGGCTACATCACCTCCTGTCTACACTATGCCCAGGGTCTTTGGCCCCTTTCCTCCACTGTCTGGCAAGCTGGTCAGTGGGAATATGTTCTACTCCAGTTGCTAGGAGGGTGGCTTCTCCTGGCTTGCCCACAGCAGTGCTTCTCAGATCTCTGCAGAAGGGGGCTCCTGTCAGACAGCAGCAGGTCAAACAGATTAAGAGGGGGCTTCCCTAGCTGAGGACCACTACAGAGGAGAGTGACACAAAGTTCCACCTCCTGTCCTCCATGAGCCAGCAACCCAGGTGTACTTGGGATGTCCCCGAGAATAGGAGGAAAGCCATAGGCTTGCCTCGTATCTTATCCCCATCCCTGCCTCTCGGGTGTGATCCCTCCTCTGCCCCCATTTGCATCTTTGGGCTGCTGTTTATCCCATGTCTCTCAGTTCAGGTCCCCCTTCTCCAGCAGCCCTCTTCTTCCCGGTAACCTTTGCCTTGGGGGCAGGGCTTCTCTGCACCCCTAGGATCAGTTCTTGCTTCCTGTGTAAGGACTGCTTTTCTGCGTGGGAAAGTGCAGTTTCCACGCAGTTTCCACTCTGTCCTGAGATTTTCTTTGTTTCTTGTAGATGGAGAAGCTGGATATTTCAAGGTCGGAAGTGAAATTAAACTGGAATGGCCTTTCGTCAACTTCAAAGAGGTGGAGAAGCCTTTGGGGGACATCTTGAGTACCAGACTTGGTGGTTATCTTGTCTCAGCCTCTGAATTCTCACAAGTTTGGGTGGTGATTGTGCTTATTTCCGAGAGTGTGGACTGGGATGGGCCCCTTGGACCTGTGTTTCGGAGAAGCATGCTGATGCTGTGGGTCAGCTGTGGGTGGGCCCAACCCCAACACCCCATTTCTTCCCTATCTTACAGCCACGTGGTCGATCTGACCCCCTTGGTCCTCAACCCTGGAGGCTTCCATTTCTCCTATTTGGCAGGAAACAGTGCACACAAGCTGCATTGCTCTGGCTTCCCCTGGTGAGTGTTGGCATTGCACCTTTCCACCCGGACCCCTGGGCTCTGTTCTAGTGTCAAGAACACTGCCTCTCACAGACACTGTGATAGTGTGCTCAAGGGCAGTAGTTCGTGTTACTCCTTCCACTCCCAGAACCTCACGTGTGATCAGTGTTTGCAATGGTAGAAGGCATCAGTGATTGGCCAAACCCAGGCCCAGTTGAAAGGAAGCAGCTAAGGGGTTGCCTTGGAATCATATTGCAAAGCAGGGTTCACCGAATGTGGATTGTTAAAAGTCGCTTATGGAGCTAGAGCTGTGGTTTGTAATCACAGTGCTTGGGAGGTGGAGGCAGAAAGATCAAAAATTCAAGGTCATCTCTGCCTTTATGGTCACTGTAAGGCCAGCCTCTGCTGCATGGGACCCTGTCTCAAGGGGGAAGAATTCATGGGTTCTGCCTATCCACCCTTTCCTTTCCCTAACTCCTGACAGCCACTGGTGTATGTGTGTGTGTCTACATACATGCATGCATTGTATGTATATGTATTGCTTTTGGTCTGTGCACATGTATATGGAGGCAGAAGTGAATGTGGGAGGTCTTCCTTCGTCACTCTCTACCTTTTATTATTATTATTGACACAGAGTTTGTCACGGAATCTGGAACTTAATAGTCTGACAAGACTGGCTAGTCAGTGAGCTCCAGGCGTCTGCTTGTCTCTGTTCCCCAGCTCTAGTACTGCAGGAGTGCAGTGCTATGCCTGGGCTTTTATGTGGGTGCTGAAGCTATGAAGGTCTTCATACCGCTGGGGCAGGCACAGGGCCATCTGTCTAGTCTAAATCACCCAGCTTTTTACTGTCTTTATAGTCTTGTCTTTCTTTCTTTCTTTCTTTCTTTCTTTCTTTCTTTCTTTCTTTCTTTCTTTCTTTCTTTCTTTCTTTCTTTTTGAGACAGGGTTTTACTGTTTAGCCCTGGCTGTCCTGGAATTTGCTCTGTAGACCAGATTGGCCTTTAACTTAGAGATTCACTTGCCTCTGCCTCCTGAGTGCTGGGATTAAAGATGTGCACCACTGGGCTTTGTTCGGATGGTTGATCTGTTGACTTCCTCGAACTGAGATACCTAGACTAGGAAAACATGCATCTATAGGGGACTAGTACTTGAAGGCTCTAATCAGTGACTTAATCCAGTGCTGGAGCCAAAACAGGAGTGACTGTTAGAAAGTAGAGAAACTGTGGAAGATAGGGTCTACATGGAGGCGGAGGGTCTCGGGGACATGTCCCTGTGCCTAGCTCTCGGCAGCTTCCTGGATGAAGTGAACAGCTTTTTTTCCCATTTCCTTTTGTTGTGATGTTTCTGCTTTGCCCTGAGTCTGGAATTAACATATTATGGACTAAAGCCTCTAAAATTATAAGTCAAAATAAGCTTCCCCCTTTTATTTTGAGATAGGGTCTCATTATGTAGCCCTGGCTCGCCTGGAATTCACAGAGCTCTGCCTGCCTCGGCCTCCCAAGTGCTAAGATTAAAGGCAAATTTTTCCCTTCTTTGAATAATTTCTCTCAGGTTTTTGTCACGGTACAAAAAGCCTAACATGGGTGGCAATGTAAAATAGTAGAGCCACTTGTGACAATTGGCTTGGCAGTTCCTCAGATGTTAAGTACTTACATAGCTCATTAATTCCACTTGTGTGTGCATCCTCAGAAGGCCTAGGATAGGGACTGAATCAGGGACTTGCATGGCTGTGTCCTCATGCCATCATTTACAACATACACCCCTGGAAATGAGCTCCCTGAGTCCGAGATGAGTCAACAAAATGTCATGTACTCATTCCATAGAGGATTATCAACCATACTACAATACATGGACAAACTGTGGAAGTCCATGAAGTGAAGTATCAGATAGGAAAAATACTAAGCTGGTAGTGGTGGCGCACATCTTTAATCCCAGCACTTGGGAAGCAGAGGCAGGTGGATCTCTGTGAATTCAAGGCCAGCCTGGTCTACAAAGCAAGTTCAAGGACAGTCAGAGATATACAGAAAAACCCATCTCAAAAACCCAAAGGAGGAAAAAAGAAAAGAAAAAAAAAAAAGAAAATACTATATGACTAGACATATCTTGACTGGGTTAATTCAGAAGTAGTGGTTTGGGGGTCTTGGAGAGGGAGGTAAGAAGTTACTGCTTTGAGTGACATTCTAGAAAGAGTTGCAGTATTTCTGTATGTGATACCTCTCAAATGTATGATGAAAATGGTTCAAAAGTGTTCTGGTGGTGTGTGTACTCAGTGGTAGAGCATGTTCCAGGCATGCATGGATCCCTGGAATTCTAAAAGAAATTTGGGGACTTGGAAGACAGACATAAAAGCACATAGTGGCACACATTTGTAATCTCAGTGCTGGGCGTGGAGGTAAGAAGATCCAGGGAGTCGGCTGCCCATGTCTAGTTAAACCAGAGAGCTCCAGGTTCAGTGGAGAGACCCTGTTTTAAAAAAAAAAAAAAAAAAAAGACAGTGATTGAAAAGACAGTAGACAGCTGGGTAGTTGTGGTTCACACCTTTAATCCCAGCACCCAGGAGGCAGAGGCAGGAATTCGAGGTCAGCCTGGTCTACAGAGCAAGTTCCAGGACAGGCTCCAAGGCTACACAGAAAAACCCTATCTCAAAAAACCAAAACAGGAAAAAAGAAAGAGCACACCAGTTCACACCTGTAATTCCAGCACACTTGGGAGGCCGAGGCAGGTAGATTGCTGTGTGTTCAAAACTAGTCTAAGCTAAAGCTAGCCAGAGCTACAGAGGGAGAGTTTGTTTCAAAAATAAATAAAAATGAAGCCATGTGTGGTGCCACACACCTTTAATCCCAGCAGTCAGGAGGCAGACACAGATGGATCTCTGTGAGTTTAGAGGCCGTCTAGTCTACATAGTTCCAGGACAGCCAGGGCTACATAGATAGAACCTTCTAAAAAAACAAACACCAACAAGAAGGTAATTAAAACGTGGAGCATTCCTTAGTTGCCGCTCCCAGCACTACCCTACTTTCCATCCTTATGAATCACTTACTCTGGCCTCAGAATGTAGCCTTTTGTGTTTGTCTGACTTATAGCCATGTTTTCAAAGTCCACGCATCCTGCCCGCGGTGCTTCACTCCTGTGTTCTGGTTCAATAATAGTCCTTTGTGTTGTTATTACTTTTGTGTGCATGTTGTGTTTGTGCACATGTGCGGAGGGTAGAGGTGGCAGTCAGATTTCTTGATCACCATTCACATTTTCCTTTTAAACGATTTTTATTTTGTGAATATAAGTGTTTGCCTGCCTGTGTGCCTGTGCACCATGTGTGTGCCTGGTGTCCCAGGAAGTCAGAAGAGGACATTGGAGCCCAGGAATTATAGATGGTTGTGAGCCACTATGTAGGTGCTGGAAACTGAACCCTAGCCCTCTGTGAGGGCACTGAGCCATCTCTCTAGACCTTTCATTTATTTTTGAGATAAGGTCTCTCACCGAACCTGGGGCTTGCTTGACTGGTTGTGAAGCTGGGAAGTGTCACATGTACGCTGCTGTGCCCAGCCCTTGGATGGGTGTTGGGGATATGAACTCCAGTCCCCATGCTTGCACAGCAAGCGTTTTACCAACTGAAAGGCTCCCCAGCTCCTGCTCTTATATTATCTGTGCATCAGCTGTAAGGATCTGAGTTAAGACTTTTGACTACTAGGAATAATGACATGATGAAAGATTTGGGAAAAGTTTTAGTGAGGTCACAGTTTTTACTTTTCTTGAGTAGACATCTAGATCACATGGTAAATTTAATGTATATATAACATATTATGCATATTATATACATATGTATATACACACATGTCTGTACATTTTTTTTGCAGTGTTGGTGATGGAGCCCAGGACCTCATACATGCTCGGCAAGTACTCTACCACTGACCTACATCCAGGATCCTACTGTTTTGAGAAACTGCCAAACTGTACAAGTAGCCTCATATAGTCTCACTAGTGATACACAGAGGGTTCATTTTACCATACATAAGCTAGGAACACTTATTACCATTCAAACATTCACATGTATTTATTTGTGTGTGCATGTGCACCACAGTGTCACTGTGGCATGCATGTGAAAGTCAGAGGACAGCTTGCAAGGAGTTGCTGTCTCCTTGTCATAGGTGAGCTCAGGGAATTAAACAGGTCTTTAGGTTTAAAAGAAAAGTGCCTTTACCCGCTTGCTGACCCTGTCTATACTTTTTGTCTAGCTCTTGTCGTCTTGTTTTGTTTTTCAAGGCAGGGTTTCTCTGTGTAGCCCTGGCTGTCCTGGTACTCACTCTGTAGACCAGGCTGGCCTTGAACTCAGGATCTGCCTGCCTCTGCCTCCCAAGTGCTGGAATTAAAGGCGTGCATCACCATTACCCAGCTTTTTTTCCTTTCTTTCTCCTTTCTCTCTCTCTCTCTTTCTCTTTCTTTTCTTTCTTTTTTTCTTTCTTCCTTTCCTTTCTTTTGAGACAAGGCCTTGCTGTGTAGCCCTGGCTGGCCTGAAATTTGGTAGGTAGACCAGACTGGACTTGAATTGTCATTCCTTCTGACCCCGCCTCCAAGTGCTGGGACTGTCAGTCTGTACCACCAGGCGCTTATTCATTGTTTTGTTTTGTTCATTTGAGACAGGATCAATTTTGCTCTGTATGTAAATACATACTCAGTATGTAAATCATGCTGGCCTTGAACTCAGAGGTCTACCTCTTCCTCTCTGAGTGCTGATGTCAAAGGGGTGTGGCACCACGTCCATCTTTTTCTAATTTTTGCACTAGGGATCAGGTTTATGGTCTACTAGGCCAGTGCTCATTCTCCCACTTAGGTATATTTATAGCCATATTTAAATAAACAAAAATTGGGGGGGGATGAGAGGGCCCAGAGAGGACAGGTGCTTGCCACCAAGCCTGAGGACCCGAGTTTGATTCACATGGTGGAAGGAGAGAACTGCCTCCCAGCTGTCCTCCAGCCTCTACAAAGTGCAGTGTAGTACATGCAAATTACAATAAATACATGAAATAAAATATAAAACAGTTTTTGAGATGGTGGTCACATTGTGTTGCCCAGGTAATCTTGACCATCTAGGCTTAAGCAGTCTCGCCATCTCAGCCTCCTAAGTAGCTGCCTCAGGACCAGCATCTCTTACCTAGCAGCCCCAGTGGGTGTGAGCAGATCTCATTGTGGTTCTGATTTACTTTTCTTTCTTTCTTTTTTTTTTTAAAGATTTATTTATTTATTTTGTTTACAGTATTCTGTCTGCATGTATGCCTTCAGGCCAGAAGAGGGCACCAGATTTCATTACATTGTGAGCCACCATGTGGTTGCTGGGAATTGAACTCACAACCTCTGGAAGAATAATCAGTGCTCTTAATCTCTGAGCCATCTCTCCAGCCCCCTGATTTACTTTTCTTGATGACCAATGATGTTCAGTCATTTCCCTGAACTTATGGCTGATTTGTATGTATTTGGGAAATGTGTATTTGGTTTCTTTGCCTATTTCTAATTGTTTTTTTAAAAGTTGTTTATTTGTATTTTATGCTTATTGGTGTTTTGCCTGCATGTATGTGTGAGGGTATTGGATTACCTGGAACAGGAGTTACAAACAGTTGTGAGCTACCATGTAGGTTCTGGGAATTGAACCTAGGCCCTCTGGTGTAGCAGCTAGTACTCTTAACTGATGAGCCATCTCTCTAGCCTCCCCCCCCTTTTTTTTTAAAGATTTATTTATTTATTACATATATAGTATTATGCCTGCATGGCAGAAGAGGGCACCATATCTCATTATAGATGATTGTGAGCCACCATGTGGGTGCTGGGAATTGAACTCAGGACCTCTAGAAGAGCAGCCAGTGCTCTTAATCTCTGAACTCTCTCTCCAACTCTCTAGCCTCTGTTTGTCTAAGTATTAGGGCTCTTGGTATCCCCCTCTTGATTAAAAAATTATTTATTGATTTGTTTATTTATTTATTTTTGGTTTTTCGAGACAAGGTTTCTCTGTGTATCTTTGGCTGTCCTGGAACTTGCTTTGTAGACTAGGCTTGCTTTGAACTTAACAGAGATTCGCCTGTCTCCTGCCTCTGCCTTCCAAGTATGGATAGTTGTGAACCACCATACTCACTCATACTCACCATACTCTGCTCAGGCGAGAGCAGTCAGTATATGTTCTGAATGGCTAAGCAATTTCTCCAGCCCGTCTTGGTTTTTTTTCTAAACTATTTTATATGGTAGAAACAAGGCTCTCTCTCTCTCTCTCTTTTACAGGGTTTCCCTATGTAACCCTGGCTGTCCTGGAACTCACTCTGTAGACCAGGCTGGCCTCAAACTCACAAAGATTCACTTGCCTCTGCCTCCTGAGTGCTGGGATTAAGCACTAACTTTTCTTTTTTGGTTTTTTGAGACAGGGTTTCTCTGTAGCTTTTGGAGCCAGTCCTGGAGGCTGGCCTCGAACTCATAGAGATCCACCTGCCTCTGCCTCTCAAATGCTGGGATTAAAGGCATGCACTACTACCGCCTGGCTTTAAGGACTAACTTTTTAAAATAGGTCATGAGCTAAAAAAGTTCTCAGATCCAAAGCTAAGACATTTTTTTGTTTGGTTGTTTTTTTTTTTCTTTTTTCTTTTTCTTTTCTTTTTTTTTTTTTTGAGACAGGGTTTCTCTGTAGTTTTGTAGTCTGTCCTGGAACTCACTTGGTTGACCAGGCTGGCCTTGAACTCTCGGAGATGCACCTGTCTCTGCCTCCTTAGTGCTAGGATTTAAAGGCCTGAGAAACCACCACCGGGCTAGCAAAGGTTCTTTTGTATACAGGGCTTGTGTGTGAGTGACCTACTACAGAGCTGTACCCTTGACCCTCTCTTGGCTTCTGAGTTCTTCTAAGTTCGTCAGTCTGATCTTGAATTTGTGACCTTCCTGCCCCAGCCTTTCTAGATGTAGAATTATATACTCCCAGAGAGGGTCCTTATAAGTTATAACTTTTTTCTTAGGCTCATCGAGAAAAGACTTTATGGTAGTATCAGGTAAAAAGAAGAAATGTGGCCAGGCAGTGGTGGTGCACGCCTTTAATCCCAGCACTCAGAGGCAGAGGCAGGTGGATCTCTGTGAGTTCGAGGCCATCCTGGTCTATAAAAGCTAGTTCCAGGACAGGCTCCAAAGCTACAGAGAAACCCTGACTCAAAAAAACAAAACAAAACAAAAACAAAAACAAAAACAAAAAAACAAAAACAAAAAAAAAAGAAGAAGAAGAAATGTGGCTGAGCATAGTGGCACACACCTTTAATCCTAGCTCTGGGGCATCAGTGGCAGACAGATCTCTAAGCCAGCCTGGTTCTACATAGTGAGTTTCAAGTCAGCCAGGGTAACACAGTGAGACCTTGTCTTAAAAGCAAACCAAAACAGTAACCAAAATCCAAACCAAAACAAAAAGCACTACTACCACCACCACCAAAAAAACCACAGAGAGAAATATGAACCTAGGCATGATAATACTTGTCTTAATTTTAGCACTCATGAGGCAAAGGCAGAAATATTGCTAGAAGTTTGTCATCAGCCTGTTCAATAATAAATGTTCTAGGAATCCAGGCCAACCAAGGTTATGAGGGCTATTATAAACTATATAAGTAAATATATACTTATGTGTATAAATAAACAATATATTTTGTATTATAAAATATGCATTCATGTTATAGAATATTGTATGGCTATTCAAATTATGCAGAAATAATTGTATGACTTTTCTGGGATGATGGGTGAGCAAATTTCTGTTCCTCTTAGATGACATGCTGAGGAAGATCAAAGAAATGATTCTACCCACATTTAGCTTGGTGACCTTGAGCTTATGGTTGTTACTTTAGGAGTGAGAGCAACTCAAGTCAGTTGTGCAACTGGAAGGCTCCCCCTGATGTGGTGAGGCCTCATGGAAGTGGTGCCGGAGTTCCTTCTCCAGCCTGAGAGTCTCTTCCCCTTAGCAATGTTCTACTGCTTGTATACCCTTGCAGCTTTTTTTGTTAGTTTTTGGAATTCATGGAGTTTTATGATTTTCTCTCCAGGAGGAAATGTTTCAGTCTAGAGGAAATTGCTACAAACATGTATTCTATTCACAAAATGGTGCCCAAGTGGAAGTGTTAGGGAGCGATGGATCTGATCAAAGGGGGTTGAAAGGATGAGCAGGCAGCCCCTGGGAGGCTGAGGCAGGAGGATTGCTGCAAGTTCAAAACCAGTCTGGACCACAGAGTTTGAAGCCACCCAGTCCCCAAAAACAAAACAGTATGGTCACTGGGACATTTTCACTCCTCTAAACAGCTGCGGGACAGCCTGGTTTGCACTGTGTTCCTCTAGGTGTCCTTCACAGGCATTTAGATGTGTTTCGGGTTTTCTACAGTCACAGACAGTGCTTTAACAACACTGAACAGAGTGCACGGGAGAGGTTTCTAGAAGAAAAAATATCTTGGGAGACACCCTGTAGCTGTGACGTTATGGCATGTATGTCTGGCAGCCCCCTGTGCTAGTTTCCTGCTTCATGGGCATGTATTGGCCATCTCCCATGTAGGACAGCAGCAGCCTGCAGTGAGCCCTCCAGTACGGAAGAGACTCCATCGCCTGTTGTGAAAGCTTCCATCTTCACTCCGCCTGTCCTACTCAAGTTCCAGCCTGTGCCCAGACCTAAAGATGATTCAGAGAATGACCCTGGCAGTGCAGAGTCCATTCCTGCCAAGAAGAGCGAGTAACCTCTTCCCTACAGACCATGTCCCAGGAATGAGTAAAATTCCTACAGAGGTGCATTATAGGTGGAATGTCTCTGTGTCTTAGTAGCCGCTCCCAAATAACCATTCAGAGACTTATTATAAATCCTCGGCCAATAGCTCAGGCTGGTTACTAGCTAACTCTTACATTTTAAATTAACCTATATATCTTATCTACCTTCTGCCACGTGTCAGTACCTTCTTTCAGCATAGCATGTTCATCTTGCTTCTCTCTGTGTCTCCCGAGATTCTGCCCTTCTTCCTCCCAGCATCCTGTCTGGCTGTCCTGTCTATACCTCCTGCCTAGCTACTGGTCAGTCAGCTCTTTTATTAAACCAATCAGAAGGCACCTTGGAAAGACACATCTTCACAGTCACCTTTTTGCATTCTGGTGCGGGGCTCCTCAGGGCTTGTACATTCTCTCTGTACTTCCATCTGATACAAGTGGGGGTACAGTCAATATTAACTCCCAGCCTAAGGTAGCATGGAATATGTATAGTACGTGTTCAGCCAGTTGTGATCTCTGTGAGTTCAAGTCCAGCCTGGACTACGGAGCAAGTTCCATAGGACAGAGAAACTGTCTGGACAACCCCACCCTGCCAATTATGTGTGTATTTAGATCAGTACCATTTTATGGCCCCTTACTTGCATTCCAACAAGCTATTCCTTTGTGTGTGCTTTGAGAGAATGGGGTGGGAATATTGGTCTTTCCTTCAGTGACTGGCCCCATCTGTCCTTGCAACGCATTATATTTTCCTTGCATGTGTTCTCTAAACACAAGTCTACTTTGGTGGGTGTTTTGCTTGGAAGAGAGTGAGTGGGTCTGTCAGTTTCCAACTTGGTACTTCTCTGAGTTTCAAAAATGTGATTCTCATTGTCACCTTGTATACAGCCTTAGAACCTGTTCTCCATGTGAGATATCAGTCATTACTGAGCATTAGAGATAAACTGTTTGAATCATGATGGATGCCCAAACCTTGCTTGGGACTGTAGATAAACAATCAGAACATATACAAAATTACTGCATAATTATAAATTGTGATAAACAATGGGAGAGATATGATTAGGGTGGCCAAGGAAGCTTATTTCTTCTTCTCTTTCTCTTTTGTTTTGAGACAAAGTCCACTGTATATTCCTGGTTGACTGTAACTTACTATGTAGAGCAGGCAGGACTTGAACTCATAGAGATCCTCTAGCCTCTGCTTCCCAAGTGCTGGTTTAAAGGTGTGTACCACCATGCTAGGCTAAAAGATCTTTTTTTTTTAAATGGTTTATTTACCTTTATTTTATGTGCATTGGTGTGAAGGTGTCAGATTCCCTGGAACTGGATTTTCAGACAGTTGTGAGATGTCATGTGGGTGCTGGGAATTGAACCCGGGTCCTCTGGAAGAGCAGTCAGTGCTCTTAACTGCTGAGCCATCTCTCCAGCCCCTAAAAGATCTTTTGAGATGAGATTTATTTGGAAACCAGAAGCCATGGCTTGAGAAGGGGCAAAGGTGACTTGCCTTGGGTGATGGGTGGACAGGGGTCCTTGTTAATCCCACCAGATGAGAGAAGAGAGCATTGCCCATCTTTTTTTGGTTGAATGAGCAAGCTTTACTTCCTGTCACACACAGCTACTCCCTAAAGCAGGGTTTGAGAGAACAGTCCCAGACACAGGAGAAATAGTTTATTGATAGCCCGCAAAACTGCAAGGCTAGGAGGCTTACAATGTTTTTTTGGGTTTTTTTTTTTGGTTACATAGGAATTTGTCTGGTTGAACATTTTATCAGGGTGGTGTAACTGGAGGTTTCTCTCTCATCTGCCAGTTCCCAAATAACCACTCCGAGGCTTTTTTAAAAAAAATATTTATTTATTTATTTATTTATTGTGTATACAATATACATACATACATACATATATGCCCGCAGGCCAGAAGAGGGCACCAGACCTCATTACAGATGGTTGTGAGCCACCATATGGTTGCTGGAATTGAACTCAGGACCTCTGGAAGAGCAGTCAGTGCTCTTAACCACTGAGCCATCTCTCCAGCCTCACTCTGAGTGGCTCAATATTAATTACAAACTGTTTGATCTATTAGCTCAGGCTTATTTATTAACTAGCTCTTAAAAGTTAAATTAACCCATTTCTATTATTCTATATTTTACCACGAGGCTTGTGGCTTATTACCTCATGTCCCGCTTCTCTGGCTGCTGGCATCTGACTCCACCTTCTTTTTCCTTTATCTTTGCTTGGATTTCCTGCATGGCTCTATTCTGCCTGGTATTGGCCAAAGTAGCTTCTTTCTTAACCAATGGTAATAAAACATATTCACAGCATACAAAGAGACATCCCACGTCAGGGTGGTGGATGAAAAAAAGGAAAAAAAAAGAGCTGGACATGACTGCTCCTAGGTATGGTGGAGGAGAAAGTTTATTATAGATTAAAGGAAGACAATAGTCAAAGGCAGGAACATCTGGGAGAGTCCATCGTGGACGTGACCCTGAACTTTACAAGGAGAAGGGGAGGGGAAACCACGTGCAGCAGTCAGGAGGCTCTGCAGAGCAGATGAAAAGGCCAGGTATCCAAAATGCTTGGATTATATAGGGAAGGGCAGCTAGGGGAAGGGAAGCCCAGCTTCTGGGCTGGAGAAATTTGGGGTAGGAGGCAAGGTATAGAAGAAAGTTTCTGTCCGCCTGGTTCCACAGCCATTCAGTCCCAAAGAAACACACAGAGGCTTATATTAATTATAAACTGTTTGGCCTATTAGCTCAGACTTATTAACTCTCTTTTCTTTTTTTTTTTTTTTTTTTTTTTTTGGTTTTTTTCGAGACAGGATTTCTCTGTAGCTTTGGAACCTGTCCTGGAACTAGCTCTTGTAGATCAGGCTGGTCTCGAACTCACAGAGATCCGCCTGCCTCTGACTCCCGAGTGCTGGGATTAAAGGCGTGTGCCACCACCACCCGGCCTATTATTAACTCCTACAATTTAAATTAACCCATAATTCTTGTCTATGGTTAGTCACGTGACTTGGTACCTTTTTTCAGTGCAGCATTTTCATCTTCCACTGCATCTGGGTGGCAACTGAAGACTGAGGCTTTCCTCTTCCCAGAATTCTCCTAGTCTGGATGCCCCGCCTATACTTTCTGCCTGGCTACTGGCCAATCAGCATTTTATTAAGCCAATAAGAGTGACAAATTTTTACAGGGTACAAGAGTATTATCCTACAGCAGCAGGCATACCAGTCGGGAGGCCCCTGTAACAGGCAGGGACTGGGATGCAGGGAGAACCTGGTGGCCAGTATCCACTTAGATGTGTTAATAAACACCTCACCTGTGTGTCCTGAGTTTGAGACTTACCAGCTGGAGGTCAGGATATAGGCTCTGCAGCATGTACTTTAGTATCAAAATACAGATTTGCAACAGAGGACAGGGAGATTGAAAATTCTTTGATCAGACATGTAGACTTGACATGTAGCTGGCTTTGGGAGTCAGGATATAAGCGGTGTTTAAAGCCACAAGCTGAGGGGGCTAGAGAGATGGCTCAGCAGTTAAACACACTGGCTCCTCTCCCAAAGGGCTGATTTAGTTCCCATCACCTATAGGGTATCTGACACATACATGCAGGCAAAACACCAATGCACATAAAAAAATAAATAAAACCACAAGCTTAGGCTGGAGAGATGGCTTCATGGCTTTGCAGGTAAAAGTACATTGCAGCACAAGCCTGGCAAGGAGAACCAACTCCTGAATCTTGTCCTATGAGCTCCACATATGTGCCAAGGCACATAGTTGACCACACACATACTTTAAAAAGGAAATTCAAGCGTTTGTGTTTAGTATACCCCTTAGGGTTAATCTCCAGTCTTATGCATCCTCAGACAAAACAAGGGAGACCAAGGACCTGGCCCCAGGGAACGATCTAGCAGCGGAGATATGTGGGACACAGGACCTGAAGGCTTCACCTGCCACCTGTTGGGCCTGGAGGATGTGGGGGCAGAAAGGGAGCAAAGAAAAGGATGTGAGCAGACAGTGGAATAGACACGCCTTTGCAGGCCCTGGTCCAGGAGAAAAGGCAAGAGGCTCTAGATACAAGGGAGGGCAGGTCTGAGCGGATGTGGCTGGCATAGCATGGGCTGGGCAAGTAATCAGGCAGTGCACAGAGAAGTCTCTGAGAAGTCGCAACGCAGTTTGGCTGGAGACAGGAAAAGAAGATTCTACTCAGAGGCAGCAAGCCTCAGTTTAGCACGGTGGCCCCGCCTAGCACGCACTCTGGGCACTTGGAAACCACAGTTCCCAGAATGCCTTATTCCTACTTCCGGGACTGGGTGGGCCGAACTGCGGAAGTAGTTGAGAAAGCCGAGGCGCCAGAGTCTGACTGTCTGCTGGAGCTGCTTAAGGTTCTTCGCGGCCATGGGGAAGCGTCAACACCAGAAGGATAAGATGTAAGTTGAACAACACCTCTCGTCTCAGCTCATTGCTATCCTAAAAGTCATCTCCTCCCGAAAGCTTCAGTTCTTGCTGGCGCGGTACCGACCCCTCAGCGCGGCCTCCGCGGCCGGACAAGCTCACTTCTGGGGATTGCCCCTACCGCTTCCCTTTCTGCCCCTGCGTTGGTTGTCTGCCCTGCACAGCCAGGGCCACTTTGTCCTGGCTCTCGCCTGCCAGCCTACACACAGGCGACAGTTTAAGACTAGTGGGCCGTACTCCATGTTCCTCTCCATTTGCGACTGTCTGCCTGTATGCTGTTTTCTGTTGTGTCTTAAAACTAGTGTAGTCAGATGATCGCCCCCAAACTGCTTGCAAGGATGCCTTTGACTTCTGTATTGCCAAATCTGGTGCCAGCTCTCAGTCCTTGGGCTTCTTCCCTTTCCGAAGCCGGTCTTTAGTGGGATCGTATATGTGCTTTGTTTTTATCTGCGTCAGTGACCTCTCTTTTCTCATTCCTCTTTGCTGGGCTTCCTTCCCTTGTCCCAGACTTCATAGGTATCCCGTTCATTTCTGGTTTTCAGTGGGTGATCTTTTCTAGTAGTCTAATCTCTCTTGCACTAAGTCAGCTGTTTACTCTTAAGTCCCTGATTTACTACTATACATAGACTGAAGACAATTCTCAGCCTTGCACACCAGTAGAAGCATGAACACAACAACCAGAGCTGTGTTAGGTCCTGTCTGGGTCCTGCTCACAACCATCCAACGGCTTCCCACCACACTGAAGGCAAATACAGAGTACTTTCTATGATCTTTAAGACTCCTTTTTGATGCAGTTACTTCTGTCTCCATCTCTTCACTCGTTCCTCTAGTATCTCCTTCCTGGAACACATTCAGCTTTTCCTGCCCCCATCTCAGTAAGTGCTAACCTGTAAAGGGCTTCCCCAGATCTTTGTCAGCCTAGCTCTTTCTCATTGTCAGGTCTTTTATAAGCCCAGTTCATCTCTTTCTGGGCAAGGCCCTGTTGATGCTTATCTTTCTTCCTCTTGTGCTTATCATTCTGTGTCTGACACTGCAGCTGTTTCATGTGCACCTGTCAAGTGAGGGGCAGTTCTGTCAGGTTGCTTCTATGGCTTCTGTCCTTTCTGGGAGGGGAACTAGTAATATACTCTGTCTTCCTTAGGTACATCACCTGCGCTGAGTACACTCACTTCTATGGTGGCAGGAAGCCAGGTAAGGATGCTGGTGCTACTGAGGAATGGATACAATGATCCAGAACAACGGATAAGAACCAGAACACTGACATTACAGTGTATAACTGGAGAGTCCAGAGTCCAGAAAAGAGTACATATACTCAGCGTAGTAGAGTATACTTACCTCTGAGTGGAGAGTTTTAAAAATATAATTTAACATGACTTTTCCTTTAGGAAGTGCTATAAACGTTTCTTTATAGGAGGAAAAATGGAATGGTAGTACTCAGAGTTGTCAAGGCTCTAGAAAAAAAGGACATAGTCTTTTTTTTTTTAATTAATTTATTTTAAGTGCATTGGTGTTTTGCCTGCATGTGTGTCTGTGTGAGGGTGCCAGATCCCCTGGAACTGGAGTTATAGACAGTTGTGAGCTGCCGTGTGAGTGCTGGGAATTGAACTCAGGTCCTCTGGAAGAACAGCCAGTGCTCTTAACCACTGAGCCATCTCTCCAGTCCATCAGGGGACGGACGGACACACACACACACACACACACACACACACACACAGAGAGAAATTTATTTATATATATTTTTTTTTTGAGACAAGGTTTCTCTGTGTAGCTATGGCTGTCCTGGAACCCATTCTGTAGACTAAGCTGGCCTCAAACTCACAGAGATCTGCCTGTCTCTGCCTTCCAGGTGCTGGGATTAAAGGTATGCAGCACTACCACCTGACTTTTTTTTTTTTTTTAATATAGTCTTAAGTAGCTCAGGCTGACCTTGAACTCAAGCTCCTTCTGTTTCTGCCTCACCAGTGCTGAGATCATAGGCGTGAGCCACTGTGCCTAGTCTAGTCACAGTTGTTAGTAAAAAAAGCTTAGTAAGGCTGGGCGTGGTGGTACATGCCTTTAATCCTTGAACTCAGGTCCTCTGAGTCATCTTTCTAGGCCCCCAACAAAATATTCTTTTCTTTTTTGGTTTTTCAAGACAGGGTTTTTTGTTTGTTTGTTTGTTTTTTTTTTGTGTGTGTGTATGTGTAAAATCCTGGCTGTCCTGGAACTCATTTTGTAGGCCAGGCTGGCCTCAAACTCACAGAGATCTGCCTGCCTCTGTCTCCTGAGTGCTGGGACTAAAGGTGTGTACCACCACTGCCCTCTACCAAGATTCTTAATCTAGGGCCTGGAGGTGTCGCTCAGTGATGCACCTAGCACATAGCATATACAAGGCCCTGGGTTTGCTCTCCAGCAACACATAACACACTCTTCTCTCTTGAAACAGCCACAACAACAAAAAAAATTAATACATGGTAAAGTAGTTTTGGTGGTAGGTGCACATAGTTGAAATATTTTCCAAATAAGCTTTCTGGTGTTTATTTTATTTAAACAGATATCACACGGACAAGTTTTCGCCGCTTACCTTTTGACCACTGTAGGTAAGACCTTTAAAAGGCTTCTGTTTTATTTTGGTTATCATCTTTCCAAATGTGTGTGTGTTTTATTTTTTATTTATTTTTTAACACATATGTATAGAAATACATGTGTATTTCTTGTTTTTTGGATTTATTTATTCATGTATATGTGTTCTCTGTCTTCATGCACAGAACCAGAAGCATCAGATCCTACTATATATGGTTGTGAGCGACCATGTAGTTGCTGGGAATTGAACTTAGGACCTTGGAAGAGCAGTAATGTGCTCTTAACCACTGAACCATCTCTCCAGCCCCAGTGTGTATGTGTGTGTGTGTGTTTTAAGATAGGGTCTTTTAACTCTGTAACTTGGGCTGGCCTTGAACTCCTAATTCTCCTGCTTCTACCTCTCAAGTATTAGAATTACAGGCTACCATACTTGCATCTGGAGTATTTTTGCACAGACTTTTGCATAGACAGTTGATCATCCTTGATCTGAAAAATCCAAAATTTAAAATATCTCCAAATCCAAACCTTTGTAAGCCTGGTATGATACCTAGAAAGTCAGAATTTGGAGCATTTTGAATTTTCAGTTTAGGGATGCTCAACATGTACAATCTGTGTGAACTTGACTCTTTGAGATGCGTTCAGAGTTTTCTCTGTGCCTTTCAAGATAATTTGAGTGGGAGAAAGTGGGCCCGGCCATGAGGCCAGTGCATGGGTATTTTCTGGTTACTGTGTTTGTGGTTTCCAGTTTTGCTTTTACTACAATCTTCTGAGTCTGAGTGGACCCTGTTGCTTATCTTACTTTATGTCTGGGAGGACAAGTGCCCGGAAGAGTAGCATAAGCCCTGGGATTGCGTCTGGAAAGTAGCACTGCTGTGTGTGGCCCAGACGGTCTGACTCCAGGCTGTGCCTGTAGCGCCCTATTTGTGGTCCAGATTGTAAGTAGCTGCACATCAGCAATAGTGATGATTCTGGCAGGTCCCTTCCTTCCTGGGGACTCAGGTACTGGTGGGAAGGGAAGGGAAGCCAGATGCAGAGCCATCAGGTGTTGCTTTGGGGCATATTGGTATTTGGATACGGCAAGGACCCAGCCATCTCCATATGCTGTTCTCTCGGGGTAAGATGGGGAGGGAGGGAAGGCTGGTACTGTTGGTGTCCTTTCCTGCAAGCTCTAATCTGAAGGTCAGGTGACCTAGTGGGAGCCTGTCAGCCAGATGTGATGGTGCAGTGAGAAAGGGAGGGCAGTTGCAGCACAGGGATCAGCGGGGATCTTTGAGAGAGCCCTGCTTCCACTCTTGGGTCTAGCACCTCTGGAGGCCTCTGACTCCACTCATCCCTTTTAACTGCTGCAGATTGGGTAGAGAACATAGCCCTCAGGGTGTGCTAGGGAGCGAGCTCTCCACCAGAGTCTCAGACTGGCCCTGTTCTGTTCCTGCCACTTACTGGCTAGTTAAAGTCAAGTTTTTGTTGTTAGTTTTTTTTTTTTTTTTTTTTGAGACAGGGTTTCTCTGTGTATCCCTGGCTGTCCTGGAACTTGCCTCAAACTCAGAGATCCACCTGCCTCTGCTTCTCAAGTCTGGAATTAAAGGTGTGTGCCATCACCACCCTGCAATTTTTTTTTTTTTTTTTTTAAGATAGAATCTGTGCTGTTCTGTTTCTGGTGGATTTGAAATTCACTATGTAGACCAGACTGGCCTCTAACTGAAGAAGATCACCCGCTCTGTCTCCCGGGTGCTAGATTTAAAGGCTTGAGACCATCATAAGAAAGCAAGGACAGCAGCAGCACGGACTGCGTTCAGCAGGCAGACACCTCATGTAAGAACGGTTACGGTAGTTGAGGCTGCTGTAGACCTCTCCACCTCCGTGTCAGAATTCCCAAGGACTCAGCTTTTCCTCAGTCACATGAGGGGTGCAGGCACAGTAGACCACAGTGGCATGGGGAAGGGTGGCTTTTGGGACGAAAGCTTGGTTTGCCTGCTCTGTGAAGATCTGGAGAGGGAATCGCCGTCTTCCTTCCTCAGGACCAACACTGGGGACCTCGTTTTGACTTGAATCTGACAACAAAACATTACACAGCATGAAGTGGGCCTGAAAGAGAAGTCCGGTGCTGAGGCACCAAGTCCCGAGGCACCTCTTGATGATGCGTCCTTAGTGGTGTGGCGTGTCAGTGGCAGAGCACACTTGGAACTGCTGGGAAAGTTGTTGGAACTGTAGCATGCCTAGTGTTCCAGGAAGCTTACCAGAGATCTCTGTCCTTTTCAGTCTCTCCCTGCAGCCTTTTGTCTACCCGGTCTGCACCCCGGAAGGTGTCGTCTTTGATTTGCTGTGAGTTTCCTCTTGGATTTTTAAATTTCTTTTATTTGTGGGGTGTGTGTGTGTGCATGTGTCTGTGTGTGTCCTTGTCTGTGTTTGCATGTTTGTGCCCAAGTATGTGGTGTGTGTGTATGTGCAGCTGTGTTCAGGTACACGTGTGTGTGGAGGCCAGCGGTTGACCTCAGTGGTCTTTGTTGAGGCAGGACCTTGTCAGGGAACTTGCAGTGTCAGCAAGATGGGCTGACAAGCATCTCCCAGGGTCTGCCTGCAGTGCCTCCAGTCCCTACTGAAGTTACAGATGAGTGCTGTCTTGTCTGGATTTTTTGGGGATCCAAATCTCAGGGTTTTTTTTTTTTTTTTTTTGGTTTTTTGAGACAGGGTTTCTCTGTAGCTTTGGAGCCTGTCCTGGAACTAGCTCTTGTAGACCAGGCTGGGCTCGAACTCACAGAGATCCGCCTGCCTCTGCCTCCCAAATGCTGGGATTAAAGACGTGCACCACCACCGCCCGACCAAATCTCAGGTTTTTGTGCTCGCATGAGAAGTGCTTTATCCCTGCGCTGTCTCCCAGCACTGTCTTGATTGAACAGATACTGCAGGGTTGTTGACACTTATTAGAGAAAGGAATGTTGAGTTTATGGCTCTAAGTAGGGACAGAGTCACCAAAGTCTTGTCCCTAGAAACCTCCTGAGATCTAGGCAAGCCTCTTTGGGAATTGGGAGGGACAGGCAGGTCTTCGGGGACATGGCAAAAGTGCCCTGTGATCTCTAGCAGGCAGTATTAACTGACAGATGCTGTTGCCACTGCTTAGAATGGAGATGAGTCCTCCTACCATGTTTTAATGACCAGCTGGTCACCCATCTGTTCTTGCTGTGGAGCAGTGATGGACTGGATATTGTCTGCTTGATGAAAGCAGAGCTGTAATGAAGGTGCACACTTTCAGCATTATATTCTGAAGCATCATACCCTATTTTATGTGCTAACATATGTTATCTTTGTTTTATATTTCAAACTTGTTTTAGATTCTAAAATATTTTCTACAATTTAGAAAAAATGTAAAATATTTCAGTAGAACATTTTACCATAAAGAACTCACTGTTCAGGATCATCACTATGAATGCTTATGCCTTCTGGGCCCTATATATAGATTTATTTATTTATTTTGAGGCAGGGGAGGTCTCATTGTGTTGCCCTGGCATTGAATTCTTGGGTTCAAGTGATTTCCTGCCTTCATCTCATAAGTAACCAGGCTCACACAATGGGCGGCTTATCACTATGTGTGGCTGCAAGTATAATTTTTGATGCTGACCTAGTGTTTTGTATAGGCATGCTAACATTTGTTTGCCCTTCTGCCTAGTTAAAGTTCTTGTTTATACACAACTTCTGTAAAGCTCCTGCAGATGCTGAGTGGAGCTCAGTGGAAACACAGTCTGTATGCACAAGCATGTGTTCAGGCTCCAGCACCAGAACACGCCAAGTCACCAAACGTGTGTGGGAACACATGAACCTACAAGTGCACCCACTCTGATGGAAGGTGTTCTTCCCTTCTGTAGGGAAGTGCAGCCTGCCTTACATCTCACCTGGAACCAGCTCTAGGGCTTCCAGGTTGTCACTGGCAGCACCTACTGGTGACTTTTTTTTTAAAAAGATTTATTTATTCATTTATTTTTAAAGATTTATTTATTTATTATGTATACAGTGTTCTGTCTGCCTGTATCCCTGCAGGCCAGAAGAGGGCACCAAATCTCACTATAGATGGTTGTGAGCCACCATGTGGTTGCTGGGAATTGAACTCAGGACCTCTAGAAGAGTGAGTGGCCACTGCTCTTAACCTCTGAGCCATCTCTCCAGCCCCTTTAAGATTTATTTTTATTTTATGTGTGTGGATGCTTTGCCTGTATGTGTGTGCAGAACATTTGTGCAGTGCCTGTAGGAGCTGGGAGAGGACATTGGATTCTCTGAAACTGGAGTTCCATACAGATAGTTGTTATTGCCATGTCATGTGGATGCTGGGAGCTCAGAGGACCACATGCTCTTAATTGCTGAGCCATCTCTCTAGTGCCCTAGTGAAAGTTTTTGTTCTCTCCCATCAGGAATATTGTTCCATGGCTTAAGAAGTATGGGACCAACCCCAGCAATGGAGAGGTAGGTGGCCATGCAGGTACTTGTTGCTGTGGAGCTGTGCCCTGCCCTTGCTTTGTCTCTGCAGTTTTCATGTCCTCAGTGGAGAACTGCTCACAGGGCCTGGGATGACAGTCCTCTGCTTTCCAGAAGTGTTGCCTCTGTATTTGCAGATTCTGTGTTCTTAGATTCAGTCAACCATGCTCAAAAAGAAGTATTTGTGGAAAAATTGTATCTGTATTGAATATCTATACACTTTTTCTTGTCATTGTTTCCTAAACAGTATCAGATAGTAATTTGTGTAGCATTTATATTGTAATAGGTAGCAAGCAGTCTAGAGATGGTTTAAAGTTGGTGAGAGGGTACACATAGGTTACATTCAAATGCTACATCATTTTGAGATTGGAATATTGTGGAGTCTTGGTACTAGTCTCCTGTGAATGTAACCATTCATTATATCTTTGTTTGAGACAGGGTCTTATTGTGTAGCCCAGGCTGTCTTCTCACCCGCAGCATTCCTGCCTTAGCCTCCAGGCCTGGCTGTCTGTGCTTTCTCTTGAGTTTGATCAGAGTGGGTAACTCATCTGTATCTTGCTTTATGTGCTTTTCAAGGTGCTGGTAAGTCTCAAGGGTGTCAGTACAAAAAGCACAGCCTTTCTGTGAGACTCTGTCTTTTAGAAAGGATGGGTTTTTACACTTTTTTGCTTGTGAGTGTATGTGTAAGTATGTAGGCATATCTGTAAGTGCACATGCCATGGCACAGAGTCAGCGGACAGCTCCTCCCACCATATGGGTTCTAGTGCTCTAACTTAGAGTATCAGACTTGGTGGCAAGTGACTTTACCTACTGAGCCATCATTGGTCTCATGTCTGTCTTTGTGACTGAGTCGTACTGAATCCTCTGTCATTTGCCAGTCACAGCAGAAGTGCAGGAATGGTCCCATGCACATTTTTTTGAACACACAGCAATATTTTTCTAGGACTGCAGAGTCGAAAGAAGGTACATTGTCAATTTCCATAGTTACTGGCCAACTGCCATTCAAAACTGTTATACATTTTAAGCTTTTAGCCACACTGCAGAAGAAAATGCTTCTTTCCCATGTCTTTGACAAATCAAGGGTATTTTTGTTTTTGTTTTTTGAGACAGGGTTTCTCTGTAGCCTTGACTGTCCTGGAACTCACTCTGTAGATCAGACTGGTCTCAAACTCAAAAGATTTGTCTGCCTCTGACTCCTGAGTGCTAGGATTAAAGGTGTGTGCCACCATCACCTGGCAGTTTTTTGTTTTTTTATGGACAAAAGGAAAGTTGTTCTTGCCTTTAATCCCAGCTCTTCACCCAGCTCTTCATAAACAGCAGCAGGCTGATCTCTGTGAGTCTGAGCTCAACCTGGTCTACAGAGCGAGTCCCAGGACAGTCAGGGCTACAGAGAAACCCTGCCTTGAAAAAACAAAAACAAAAAAATCTTATTTGTATCAACTAAGCCACTTCCTGTATGACCTGCATACAGGTCCAATATTTTGACCCGAGTGCCACTCAGGAATAATAGTTCACGGTTACAATTGTAGCTAGCTTATTCTCTAGCCTCACTTTTTACACATTTTAATTGGCCTCTGGTCCTTTGGTTCCTTTGTGTTTTAGAGGTCCATCTCCTTTCCTTCCTTGGCCTAATTCTTCATCTGTTCAGTTGTTCCTGCTAAGAAGGCATCAACTTGTGTATGCTGGGCCCAACATGGGGATGGGGCGGGCAGGTCAGGTGTGTGTCATTGAAATGATGCAGAGAGGAATGGCAAGGAAAGAGGGAGGGTAGGTGGACTGAGGAAGTCTCTGAGGAGCTGCTGTCGTGCTCAGTCCTGAGGATGAGAGGTGATGACATTTAGATGTCATCCTAGGGAGTCTTGCTGGCCCTGGACTTACTCTGGTGGATTGGAAGCCCAGGCAGGGTCATGACCTGACCTGTATTGAGGATAGGTCTGGTTTTGTCAGGAAGGTGCTCTCAGGAGGTTGGTGGCCCCAGGGAGATCTGCTGGGGATCATGCATTTGTCTGGGTGTACATTTGACCAGGCTGAAGGTAGAGGGAAGCAGAGAGCTGTAGACTGGGCCAGCAGGATGTTTAAGGTGTTGACTCTGAGTCCTGTCCTTAGGGCATTAGGGATCTCAGCAGTCACTGTGATGTTTTGGGGACTGGCCACAGTTCAGCAAGAGCTTCCTGAGTAGTTGTCACTGTCCTGATCAGCAATGAGGGCCAGTGGAGCCTGGTACTCAGTGCAGGCAGGATCTGAGGCCAGGCCATTGCACTGCTGCTGCCAGCATGGCCCTATCTTAACTTTTTTTTTTTTAATTTATTTATTATGTATACAATATTCTGTCTGTGTGTAGGCCTACAGGCCAGAAGAGGGCACCAGACCCCATTACAGATGGTCGTGAGCCACCATGTGGTTGCTGGGAATTGAACTCAGGACCTTTGGAAGAGCAGGAAGTGCTCTTAACCTCTGAGCCATCTCTCCAGCCCCGGCTCTATCTTAACTTGATCACCTCCATGGAAGCCCTGTTTGAAGGAAGGTTTCTGGGGCCTGTAAACCTTGGGGGAACATTTTCAACCTAGATCCAGGGAACTTTCAATGTATTTAGTCTGTGACTCTGCCTCTCCTGTTAGAGTAGATCATGTTGCCCCTTTACTTCCTCAGCTTGGAACAGGAGCTCCCTTGGCAAGAAGAACCTTTGAGTTGGGGGATGCAGCTCAATAATAGAGCACTCACCTAGCTTGCAGAAGGCCTTGGCTTCCAGTTTCTAGCATCCCCTCCCCTCCAAAAAAAAAAAAAAATCCACATATAAAATCTCAAGTAAAACAAAATAAAAGCCTTTTAGACTCTAACCTACTGGGTGGCAGGAAGCTGGCGGGAGTCTTTCTGGCCCTAGTGACAGTCTAGGATGCTATGAGGTCCAGGGATTCTTTCGAGTGTAGATGCGTGTGTTGCCAGCCCATTTCTTCCTGTTCCTGAGGAAAGGAGAGCTATACTATCCACAGGCCTCTTAGACTGCTTCCAGAGCCTGTGCACTTGATCTTGGGCTGCTTGGGGCAGAATCTTGGGCCTTACCTCCCAAAGTACTTTGCTTTCCTTCCTTGGTGTTTCTCACTTGGAAGTGTGACCAGCTTTTTCTGCTGACAGCCAGGAAGCTCCAGGGCTTTTCCCGAGTCCCCGGACTGGGAGCATACTCTTTACTGGTTTCCTTTTTGTGAGGCCCCTGCTGCCCGCCTGTGCCTTGGGGTTTTTGGTCTCTACCTTCCTGAGGCCATGACTACCAAAGGCTGCTGCAGCTCTACTCTTTGTCATCTTGTTAGTGTTCCCTGTCCTCCTCTGCTTCCAAGCTGCCACCTCTGGCATA
Source organism: Ondatra zibethicus (assembly GCA_004026605.1). Classification (NCBI taxonomy): domain Eukaryota; kingdom Metazoa; phylum Chordata; class Mammalia; order Rodentia; family Cricetidae; genus Ondatra; species Ondatra zibethicus. Next base: position 69,973 of record PVIU01006446.1, read on the forward strand.
TTTTCTACAGTTGTCTCCTTTTCTGGTGGACATTGTTATTCAGTTACACCTGGGTGCTTTTTGTAATTTTTGCATTCTATGCTCTTTGGGACATCAAATCTTGTTAGTTGGTCTGTGATCTGCAGCTGCCAAACTACATATAGCAGTTACTTCGGCTATGATTAGAAGCTGGACCATTTATTTCCTTTGTTCTTGAAATCCTATAGGGGTGTATTCTGTCGTAGCACCCCTAGTCTGTGGGCACGTTCATTCCTTTTCTTCTGTACCTAGGTCTTTATCCATGTTGAACACACACTCCACTACAGAGTTACATCACCAGTTTTTCCACTTTCGGTGTTTTACTCCTTTTTAAAAAAATATTTGTACCACAACATAAGCAGAATACCCGGGTACTCTCACCAGCTCTATTTGTTACATTTATTTATTTTGTGTATGTGTATGTATATGTGGGCCTACAGCATGTGTGTATGTGTATGTACATGTGGGCCTACAGCATGTGTGTAAAGGTCAGGGGGACAACTGTGGGAGTTAGTTCTCTCCTTTCTCTGTGTAGGTCCTGCTGAGCATCAGGCTCAATGACTAGCACCTTTACCAGCTGAGGCATTTCTCTGGCTTTCCTCCTAGTTTTAGGAATATTCATTTGGTTTTGTTTTTATTTTGTTTATTACCATTATTATTACTAGAGATATGATGTGGGTGTTGCCGTGGTGCTCATGTGACCAGAGGACAACTTTCAGGAGTTTGTTCTCCCGCCACTCTAGGTTTCAGGCTTGTATAAAGTGGTCAGTCACCTCAGTGTCCCTGCACCCACATGTTAAGTGGTGTGCTCACCATAACGATGTTCAGACAAGGCCTGGACATGGAGCTCGGTGGTAGAGCACACATATATGAGGTCCTGAGTTTGGTACCTGGCACCAAAAAGAAAAGTTCAGGCATTGTGGAAATACAGACCAGTCTTTGTTCCACAGCTTCACCATTTAGCGCAGTGATTACCCCTTATATTTGTTGGATTTGGTGGTTTACAAATCTGGGGATCTGCTTACAGCCTGGGTTTACAGATTATATCAATGCAACTACATAGACTTGCATCTACAGCCTTCAGGAGCCCTGGCTGTGTCTTGGAGACTCCCAGAGAGATTTCTGCTAGTGTAAGTTGAAGAGAGTCAGTTGGGCAGATCCTTCTCTTCTGTCTCTGTTGCTCCTAATTTGGCAGCCTTCATTTTATTTCTCCCCTTACTCATTATTGTTAATTGTCTGTCTTCCAGAAACTTGATGGGAAGTCCTTGATCAAGCTGAACTTTGCAAAGAACAGTGAAGGTGAGAGCCCTTTTATAGCCAGCTCTAGGACTGGTCCACAGAGCCCCGAGCTCCTGCTCTCACCAACTTCTTGTCTGTAATCAGACATTCTTTTCTCAGCTCCTGTGCTTAGAGTATAAACAAGTGTTCTGCCCGAGCCACATCTCCAGCCTCACTCATTCCTTTCTGACACTTGCTTTTGCTTTCCCAGATGTCACATGACTTCTCAAAGGTTCAGGTAGTTTAGGTAGGGATAGGTGGCTCCCACAAAGGCTGTTAGGCTGTTGTAAGCTGCTGGTGCCATAGTTGGGCCTCGTGCATGGGGCATACCTGGCTGAGGCTATGGTCTATTCTGGGCTGTAGGTGTAAGTTGTTCAGCCAAAGTCCAGGGTGGCTAGCCCAGCTGTAGTTATGGGTGTTTGGGAGGCATTTCCAGTCTGCTCTTAAGTAGACTGTCAATCATCACTCCTCCTTCAGACCTCTGCCCCATTGGGGCCTCCTGCTTTAAGTCCCTTTGTGCCCTGTTGTTGCCTATCCAGATAATGTAGCTGCTCTGTCCCTGTCCTGGGGTCTGATCTTGTTGCAGGTTCTTTATGGTTTTAGCTAAGGGGTCCTTTCACTCTGACATAAGTACCATAGTTGATGTTGCTGTCAGTGCTCACTGGGTGTGTTTCCCAGGGAAATGTAAGCATAAAGAAAATGGGCCATCTTTCTTCATGGTCTGACCTTCAGCAGCCCTGAGTTCATAGGTCATATGTGTCTGTTATAGAGCAGATCTTCCTGGAGTGTCTGCCTGGAAATGTGCAGAGAACAAGCAGGTGGGGTGAGGTGGTGTGTGTGTCTGTGTGTGTCTGTTCTGGAGTGAGAAGAGCTTGTGTTGGTGGGGGAGGAATCTAGGCAGGAGATGTGTAGGGCATCAGATGTCCTATCTGTTTTAGACAGAAGTAGAGGAAGGAAGTGGGCCAGCAGGATACCCACGGAGGGTAGCAGACAGTGTCTGAGAGGAATCCATATGAAGATATGTGAAGAACATTCTAGGTAGAGGGGTCAGGTGCATCAAAGGCAGGCATGTGCTCGAGCATGTCCACGCGTGGCAGAAATTCAGTACTGTTGAAACCATGGGAACAAGGGCATGTGACTTAAGACTGGGGTGGAGACAGGAGGCAGATCAGTCCTGTGGTGCTAGGGAGACCAACGGAGAAGCATTGACTAGAGGTGCAAGATTGAGCCTCAATTTTTGGCAGTGCTGGGAAGTAGGGCTGTACCTGCTATGCAAGTCCTCTACTAATGAACTAGCCTTCTTGTTCCTCCCCCCCACACACACCTTTTTTAGCTTTTTATTTTTAGGTAAAGTCCAGATGGATTGCAAACTCATTTTGTAGCTGAGTCTGGCCTTGAATTCCTGATCCTTCTCAGACTCTCAATTGCTAGGATTTTAGGTGCATGCTACTTTGACCAAGTCTACCTTGGTTTGATTTGAAATCTCAGACCCATGAAAACAGCACTAGTGGGACATTTCCACCCATGCCACTTAGTAGCCCCAGTTCCTTACAGCCTGCTGGTTTCATCTGGGCTTCTACTTGCTGTCTCAGGGTGGTGCTTGAGGCAGATCCCAGACATGGGATCATTTCCCACTTCATTGTTTTGCTCTGTAGGGCTTGGTGAAGTGGCTCAGAGGGTAAAGGCACTTGCCGCCAAGCCTGACAACCTGAGTTCCAGCTACAGAACTTATGGTGGAAGGAGAAAACCAAATTCTTTTTTTTTTTTTTTTCCCCGAGACAGGGTTTCTCTGTGGCTTTGGAGCCTGTCCTGGAACTACCTCTGTAGACCAGGCTGGTCTTGAACTCACAGAGATCCACCTGCCTCTGCTTCCCAAGTGCTGGGGATTAAAGGTGTGCGCCACCACCGCCCGATGAGAACCGAATTCTTTTTTTTTTTAAATATTTATTATATATACAATATTCTGTCTGTGTGAAGGCCAGAAGAGGGCACCAGACCTCATTACAGATGGTTGTGAGCCACCATGTGGTTGCTGGGAATCGAACTCAGGACCTTTAGATGAGCAGGCGGTGCTCTTAACTATTGAGCCATCTCTCCAGCCCGAGAACCTAATTCTTGAAGTTATTCTTTGACCTCCACATTTGCATTGTGACATGTCTACACCCTGTCCCCTCCCCAAGCACACAAAGTTAATGAATAAAAATATAATACAGAGCTAGGTAGTGGTTGTACAATCCCAGCACTCAGGAGACAGAGGCAGGCAGATCTCTGAATTCAAGGCCAACCTGGTCTACACAAAGTGAGTTGCAGGACAACCAGGGCTACACAGAGAAAGCCTGTCTTGAAAAACCAACCAAACAAACAAACAAAAAACCCAAAATGTAGTACATTAATTAAAAGGTAATGACTTACATCTTCATAATGATCTTATGACACTTAAAAATGAACGAGAATTCCCTGGTCATCAAATAGACACACAGTGGTTAAATTTCCATAGGTTTTTGTTTTTGGGGTGTGTGTGTGTGTGTGTGTGTAAAATTTTTTATTTTAAAACAAAATTTTTAGAAATCTATCTAGTTGCATGTGGATGATACATCTATTTGTCCTCCCCACCTCACTCCTCCTGCTGGATGGGAGATCATCTTTTGGGGCCGGAAGATGGGCAGGCTGACTAGCTGGTGCCTCTCACAGAGAGCTAGGTGAGGAAGTCCAGGAGATAAAGGGAGTGCTGGGTACTGTGGGTCTGAGGTAGAAAGCAGTGCTAACAGGGTCTCTGGAAAGATAAGCCGAGATGGTGGGTCACCTGAGCAGTTCTGGAGGCTAACAGTGCTCTGAGTAAGAGGAAACAAGGCTTGGGGCTTGTAAAACGAATAGGAGTTGTTAACAGTGTGGAAATGGAGCTTGAATGGCTGCCAGCCCTGTGCTTCCCAGGGCTTGGTAGCTGGCCTAAGGTTCTTCTTCCTTCCCTTCTCTGACCCCTACCGGTTCCTTCCTCACCCCCTCCACCACCCAGACAGGGTTTCTTTGTGTAACTCCTACTGTCTTGGAACTTGATCTGTCGACCACGCTGGTTTAGAGATCCGCCTGCCTTTGCCTCCCAGTGCTGGAATCAAAGGTGTGCGCCACCACCACCTACCCTTCCTTCCCTCCCTCCCTCCCTATCTCTCTTGTGGCACTGGCATTGAGTGCAATATTTAGCGCATGCTAGTGCACTGCCACTGAGCCTCCTTTTAAAATTTCACTTTGAGACGAAAGTCTTTTTTATTATTATTTATTTTTATTTTATGTGTATTTGTGTTCTGCCTACATGTATATCTGCATGAGGGTGTCAGATCTTAGAGTTACAGACAGTTGTGAGCTGCCATGTGGGTGCTGGGAATTGAACCCGGGTCCTCTGGAAGAGCAGTCAGTGCTCTTATGCACAGAGCCATTTCTCCATCCAAGACCCTGCAACTTCTTGAATTGTCTAGTTGGCCTTGTCTGTTCTTCTGCCTCAGCCTCCTTAGTAGCTGGGTTATAAATATGTACTCTCAGGATTGCTTAATCAGAGCTCTCAAGGCCACTAGCCCTCTGTGTGCTTGCTTTCTAGGGCAGTACCACTGTCCAGTGCTGTACTCGGTGTTCACTGACAACACTCATATTGTGGCTATCAGGACAACTGGCAATGTCTACACATATGAGGTAAACCTCTATTGTAATGTGTGGGACTGTGTAATGTGGGCCCTCACATGTGCTTTGGGGGAGGCCAAAAGCCTGGCTGAGTGTTGGAGGTGAACCAGGAACAGTGAGCATGCCTGTTCTCATGGGCTTTATAGCTTTATAGCCTTCAGTACAAGGCGTCATCTCTGGCTAGGTAGCCTTCATGCTTTATGAGGGTTTAAAATAAAGATCAGGTGACTTCAGCTGGGTGGCAGTGGCACACACCTCTAATCCCACCATTTAGGAGGCAGCGATAGGTGGGTCTCTACGAGTTTGAGATCAGCCTGATCTACAAGGTGAGTTCCAGTACAACTTGGGCTATTACACAGAGAAACTGTGTCTTGAAAAACCAAAACCAACCAAACAAACAAAAAAACCAAACCAAAACGCCAGGTGACTCTGGTGGCCTTTGGACCTGAAACCTAGGCAGGCAGTTCGAGCTGCCTAAGCAAGGGCTCCCTGTATCCCAGGGAGTCTTCCTATGTCTTCGGCATGGGAAGAACCAGACTCTGGGAGGAACCTGGGAGAAAAGGAGCAGCTAGGCTCGTAGGAAGAAGGAGGTGCCAGGTTGGTGGGAGGGGCAGGAACAGCCTATAGCACAGGAGAGCCCATGTTAGACCTCTTGCCTGAAGCAGCCAGGTTGGTTTAGCATCCGAGACTGTGCACCCCAGGGTGGCTCTTATCTCTTGTGTCATGGCCTAGAAGGGATCATGAGATCTCTGTCCTGCTATAGGCAGTGGAGCAGCTAAACATCAAGGCCAAGAACTTGAGGGACTTATTGACTGATGAGCCCTTTTCCAGGCAAGACATCATCACCCTGCAGGTAAGTAGCTTCACGGGGGGCGCCTCACCTTGACCCTCAGCTCTGCACTCTGCTTTCTAGCTTTCCTTACTAGGCCTGGTGGTCTTCTGTACCATGGAATCCCTAGCCACTGTCCCCACTGTTTTTTAGTGCCATACATCTCCCCCACAGCCACCTTGGCTGCCTTCTGGCTCTCATGGCTCCATATCACGGGGGCTCCATCTGCCCCACAACCATCATAGGCAGCAGACCACAGGCTGCGCTGCAGCGTCTACCCCACTGCTCCAAGAGCCGCATCTGGCACAGGTGTCGCCATTGGTGGTGGGTGAATGGTGAAAACTGACAGAAAAGTGGGCATGCCTAGATGGAGCATAGTCCAGGACAGGCTTACAGGACTCTGACTTATTCCGTTCTGATTGAAGTTTGGCCGCATGGCTGCCCAGTCTATATCTTGTGTTGCCTAGCAGCAAGTCTTACCCTGGAGGGGCTTGCTGAGCTGCTCGGCAGTCTGTTCTCTGGATTCAGCACCTTTGCTTGTCACCCTGTCAGGGCACAGCCTCCTTCCCTGCAGGCACCTGTCAAGCCTCAACACCTGTAGCAGGTGCTTGTCACAGTCCTGGTTTTCCTCCTGAGTGTTCTCTTCTCATCACAGGACCCCACCAATCTGGACAAATTCAATGTTTCCAACTTCTTCCATGTGAAGAATAACATGAAAGTCATAGATCCAGGTATGGACAACCGTGGCTGCCATGAGTAGAGTACGGGTGCTTCTTGGGCAAGCCCTTCCTTTGGGGGCTCAGACGGTGGCTCCAGAGTGGCTTCTCATTAACTAGGCTTCAGCTTCCTTTATTCTGGGAAGCCCTGGCTGTTCCGAGATTTGCTTGTACAGATGAGGCTGGCGTTGCATTTACAGCATCCCTCCTGCTTCTGCCCTTTAAGTACTCGGCTACAGGCATGTGCCACTGTGTCTGTCAGGCTCCAGGTGGCCACAGAAGCAGCTGACTGGAGTCTGGGACACCTCACTTTCCCTTTCTGTTGACTGCTGCTCTTCCTAGGGCGTAGGATAAGAGGGGCTGTAGGGGAGACTCTGGGTGACATCAGATCTTTCTAGGGTAGTTAGACTGGGCTCTTGGTTGGTTCTCTTGCTTCCTATGTTTGGCCCATGCTATTGAGCACACAATAACATACTATGGAATGGCTGAAGTTTCTGAGCTCATTTGTTTCATACCAAGGAGCCAGCTAGACTCATGCCCAGACCTTAGTTGGCCCACCTCAGCAGGAAACAATATTCTGACTCTTAATAATGAACACTATGAACCAGTTAGGATTTAGGGAGGTAGAACGACTCAGGAATAACTGAGCTCAGTAGACTCAGAGGCCAGACCTAGGGATGCTCACTGCTCAGTAAGTTATAGTCTTTGCCCTAGCACTCAGCCTGTAGCACAGATGGGACATTTCATATATGAAATACCCCAAACTCTTCCTTTCCTTGAAATGAGCACTTTTAGCTGGGCAGTGGTACCTTTAATCCCAGCACTCAGGTGGCAGAGGCAGTGAGATCTCTGAGTTGAGGCCAGCCTGGTCTACAGAGTGAGTTCCAGGGCAACCAGGGCTACACAGAGAAACCCTGTCTTGAAAAACCAAAATAAATAAATAAATAATTTTTAAAAATAAAGGAAAAGAAAGAGAGAAAGAAGCACTTTTAAAATTACAAAAGCAAAACCTCATTGTGAAGAGATCTCATTATACAGGTAAATAAGAGAACAGTGTCACTTAAATTTGGACCATTGGCCCTATGAGGGAGACCCCTCTAGGCCTGGGGGTCAGGTCATGATGATGTGCTCCACGTGCTTCCCACCTTGCTGCACCCACTAGTGCTGCTGCCAGAGGACCCAGGGCAGTGAGCTGTGGCCAGAGAAGCCTGTCTTAGTCACCTCACCTGCGGCTTCTGCTCATGTGGCCGGCTCCGTCTCTGTTCCTGTCATGCTCATCTCGAGACTCTGGGGCCCTGGCTGCTCAGTACCTGTACACTGTTTTGTAGATGAGGAAAAGGCCAAACAAGACCCATCTTATTATTTGAAAAATACGAATGCTGAGACCCGAGAGACACTACAGGAGCTCTACAAAGAGTTCAAAGGAGATGAGATTTTAGCAGCCACCATGAAGGCACCTGAGAAGAAGAAGGTGGACCAACTGAATGCTGTGAGTGGGTTGCTCTGGCTCTGCTTCCTCCCCAGGAGAGACCCTGGGGAAGGTGCTGACGGGTGCACCTGGAGGGGGGCTGGGACCCTCTCAGTATTGGGGCCTCCAGGGCTGTTGAGGTGGCTGGGCTCCAAACAAATCAAAAGGGAGTAACATGCTTGGGGCTGAGGACAGTTGACAAGCTGGGCTCCCGTGGCAGCAGTGGAGCAGCAGAAGTCGCTGCCTTGTGCTGTGAGCCCTGACCCAGGCTTCAGTGCCAAGCTTTCTGCTGTCTCTGGCAGCTTCTACATTTCAGGACAGAGATGCAAGGGCTCGCAGGTCTGTGATGGCAGAGAGGACTGGGCTTGCCAAGGCTACCGAGGTCCTATCTACAGCTGTGGTGCTGGAATTTCTCCAGTACAGTTAGCTGATAGAAAGGTGCTGTCTTTCTCCTGTTTAGACTGAGCCTAAAAAGTCTCAGCCATGGAAAAGGCAGAGGTGGGGTCTCCCACATAGGGAGTTATCCAGGAAATTTTAGAAAATTAAAGTTCATTGTCTATAATTTCCTTATTTAAGCATGGGTATTGCACCTCTCGGTATGTCATGTTTATCAGTCCTCGTTTTTTTTCCTTCTATATGATGAAAGATATATTTATTCCCTCCCCCATTAAAGAGATCATATGTTTACTGTAAAAATATATATAACCAGGTTAGAGAGATGGATCAGTGACACTTGTTGTTTTTATTGAGGTTTGGTTCCCAGCATCTACATGACAGCTCACAACCATCCAGGGGATCTGACTTCCTCTTCTGACTTCTGTGGGTTCAGGCATGCACGTGCTGCAAAGATATACATGCAAGCAAAACACTCATACACACAGTCATTTTGTTGTCTTTGTTTTTTCATACAGGGTTTCTCCATATAGCCCTGGCTGACCTGGAACTCACTGTGTAGGCCAGTCTGACCTCAAACTCAGAGCTGTCTGCCTATGCCTCCAGAGTGCTGGGACAAAAGGTGTGCACCACCACACCCAATAACATGACCATTTTTTCCCCTAAAGAAACTAGCTGGGTGTGGTGGCGCAGGCCTTTAATTTCAGCACTCAGGAGGCAAAGGCAGACAGATCTCTGAGCTCTAAGACAGCCTGGGCTACACAGAAACTGTACCTTGAAAAACAAAAAAAAACAAACAGAAGAGAAACCTTTAGAAATAAACTGAGAAGTGCCTTCGTATTCCTGTCATGGGAGAAGAAGCTATGCCTGTGAGGTTCTTCCCATCTTGACTAAATATTGTTAGTTTCAGTTTGTTTGGGGCCTTGGGCTCTGATTCCAACCAGGCCTTCAGTTGTTCCTCTTGGTGTTAGTAATCTTGTCCTCTGATTTTGCCGATTCTCTCCCTGTGTCTGTGTGGTGGTCAGAGGTTGCCCTTGAGGAGAGGTGACAGGTCTGAGCACGTGGTTTTCTTGCAGGCCCACTATTCCACAGGAAAGGTCAGTGCGTCCTTCACCTCCACTGCCATGGTACCCGAGACCACGCATGAAGCAGGTAGCCACCTCTGCGTCCTCTGTTCACTGGGACAGAATTCACATTGGGAGCAAGTAGGGCTTCCTAGCATCCCCACTGTGCCTTTACTTGTAGTCTCTGGTGGTTGGTGGTTGTGGTGAGTGTTCTTGGAAGGTAGGCTTTGAGTCAGGAGCATTCTCAGCATATGGTCTCGGCCCTTGTCTGGAAGTACCCTGCTCTCAGGCCCCTGGAGCCTCTAGCATCGTATTGTCCTTGATATGATCTCAGAGCTGGGGTGCTCCTGACTGGGGAAGTCTCATTGGTGCTGATCTTGTGTGACATGCTATGGAGCCTGAATGGAGGAGCTACCTCAGGTACAGGGCAAGTGCAGAGCTCAGAACTTGTTTGCAGCTGTCATTGATGAAGATGTACTACGCTACCAGTTTGTGAAGAAGAAGGGCTATGTGAGGCTACACACCAACAAGGGCGACCTTAACCTAGAGCTGCATTGTGACCTGGTGAGTATGTGGCTGTTCCCAGGTGGTTTCTGGGGTATTTGGGTAGCCATGTCTTAAATGTGGGGCTATAGTTAGTTTGCTTCTAAGAAGTCTTGCCTGACTCCTGCTGAGAACCAAAGTGCTCTGACTTCCTTCCCTAGAGTTTCAGCAACATAGCATGCTTCCTTGGGTGCTGTTAGGTGTGTGTGCAAATCTAAGGAATAGGACCTGGCTCTCCATGTGTTGCCTTAGTTTTTGGAAGGCAGACTGAACCATGGTCTGCAGACAGGTAGCTCGCTGTTGTGATGAAAGGCCTACATGTCTTTTGTGACTCTGCTGTTGACCACTGTTGCCTTATAGAATATTGGGATATTTTGCAGACACCAAAAACCTGTGAAAACTTCATCAAGCTCTGCAAGAAACAGTATTATGATGGCACCATCTTTCATAGGTCCATCAGGAACTTTGTGGTGAGTGGAACAAGCTGGTGCTGCCCATAGATGCTTGGTGACATGGGTAGCATCCATGAACCCAATGGGCTTGTGCCTGCCCTGTCCCTGACACCTGGTTCAGGCTATGTGTGGCCGGGGTAGGGTCTTCGGGTGTATCTTGTGCCAGGGATCCTATAGATGACCCTAGAGTGCTTGCCCAGAAGACCTGGGGTTGGAGAGGAGGTCCCTGTCCTCAGCGCAGCACATGCCATTGGGCAGCCTTTCCGGTTAGTAGGCAGAGGGAGCAGTGGGTGATAGGCTGCATCAGAGCCAGCAACCTCACTGGGTTTTGTTTCTGCAGATCCAGGGCGGTGACCCCACAGGTACAGGCACAGGTAGGTGCTGGTACGAGGCCTGTTCCATTGGAGTATGGGGCCTGGTAGGGAGTTGGGCCTGAAGAGCTCTGGATGTGGACTCTCAGATTTGGGTGTGGCTTGCCACACAGTGTCTGTCTGTCTTTCTGGGCCACCTTGGGCATGCCTTTTAGTTTTCCCACATTTCTGCTTTCCTCCGCCCCAGGGTCCTACCATAACAAGGCAGAGGAAGGTGTGAGGTTTTCAGAACCCACCTGCTCATTGACAGGAGGTTTGGTCATGCCCTCCCATCATATAAGGTGGCCCCATGGCTCTTACAGGGCATAATAACATTTTCCCCAAGCTTTCAGCTACATGGGCCAACTATGACTTCCACCCACATGTTTGAATGATGATTGTAGCTTTGGCCTTGTAGCCCCTGGCCCACAAGGGTGATAAAGGTGCTGGGATCTAGGGGTCATCCAGATGGGTGCCCCAGACCTGGGGCATTCTCTGATGCTCCTGGAATAGGTTCTGGCTGACCACTGACTGTGCTCTTCTGTTCCAGGTGGAGAGTCCTACTGGGGCAAGCCTTTCAAAGATGAGTTCCGCCCCAACCTCTCCCACACAGGCCGTGGGGTGCTCAGCATGGCCAACTCGGGGCCCAACACCAACAAGTCTCAGTTGTGAGTCCAGGTCCAGCTGTTCTTGCTCAGCTGCTCGGGTGGTTTTCAGAGTGCCTGGAGTGTTCCCCAAAAACTGTGCTGTGTCCAGGTCAAGTGGACACAAGGTAGTGCACAGCCAGATCGAGCACCAGCCCTCCAGGAAAGGAGCCAAGCCAGCTGCATTCCTCTCAGGGTGACAGGAGTGTGTGGGTGCCAGGTGCCATGCAGGGCTACTGGTCCAGTGCTTTGGGAGGAGGTATTCTGAGGACAAGTGGCCAGGGAAAGGTGCTCGGAACAAGACCCAGTGTGTGGGTTGTGGTGGGTGGCAAGGCTCTTGGATGTCTGGTCTCGTGTTTTGGAATAGGTGTGTATTGTATTCTGTTCTTCAGCTAAGAATATGGCTTTGGAGTTTGTTTTTTTTTTTTTTTTCTTTTTGTACTGTGGTGTGAACCTAGGGCTTTGTGTGTGCTAAATACATGTTCTACCATTGAAAATGGTCTCCAGCCTGGGTATATCTTTTATCTTTGTGTATAGTTTGTTATTTTCTTTTTTAAAACATATTTGAGATAGGGCTTCATTAAGTAGTTCTGGCTCTTGTGGAACTCACTATGTAGACCAGGCTGGCTTTGAACAGCCCCATTTGATAGCTTTTTTTTTTTTTTGGTCAGCATTTCCTTACAGTCTTTTCAAAATCTGAATATTTCCGTTGCATTTTTGTGTTCCCTTTTGCTATTTTTTACTTCCCTGTTATTTTCTTCAAGTTTATTTCATTCTTTTTCTAGCTTCCTCTATTATGTTAGAAATTCACAGGATCTCGCTGGTAGAGGCAGTGGATCATAAGCAAGTCCTTGTTCCAGCGGCAGCACCAATTAACAGCAAGAAGGCTTAGGCTGTGCGTGGGTATGGGCTCGATGTCTCTGAGACTGCCTGGTGGCCTCAGGAGTGCCCTTGCTGGGCGATGCATGTTCAGTGCAGCATGCAGATTCTCTCTGTGGCTCACTGAGGGTCAGGATGAGCCTATGACTTTGTGTGGGGACCTAACTCCTGCGCTGCAGTCCATCCCTTACACTTCCTGTTTCTGTTGTATTTATTTAGAGGTGAGGTCACACTGTACCTCAGGCTGGTCTCGAGCTCAGGCGCCTGTGCTAGGGTTGCAGGCGTGAGTCGCCTCACCCATCTGTGCTTTACTCCTTTTGTCTAATGTCTTCCAGTGTTCTGCTGTCACCCATTTACAGTCTTCAGTCTAGGACTTCCTCCAGATAGCACATACCTGGCCTGTTTACTTCACAGTGGTAGGGCTCCCCTAACCACTGCCTTCCTGCAAATAATCTGATAGTTAGCTCAAGCCTCCAGTCTCTCCTGCTTGGCTCGTATGGGATTTTGGCAGCCAAGGTGATTTACCTGGGGAAGGGCAGGTAGCTTCTACAGAGGAACTAGAGCATGGTGGGTGGGCCAGCTTGCTGCTTCTCTGATCTCCCCGTGCTTTCTTTCCCCAGCTTCATCACGTTCCGCTCCTGTGCTTACCTGGATAAGAAGCACACCATCTTTGGACGGTAAGAGCAGATGCTATGCATGTCTGCAGTGCGGTGTGGGCCTCACTGCCTTTCCCTAGACCGGGGCATTTCCACACTGTCCCTGCTGAGGACTGTGGGTGTTTCTGGGGAAGGGTTGGCTCTCCTGTGGAGCCAAGGAGACAGACAGACCTGGGCGCTCTAGCCCTCTTCCCTCTCAGGCGCCTTTTTGGATGTCTGAAGCACATTCCCCTTTCTTCTCAGCCCCTAGTCTGAGGGTTGGCAGATTTCCCCACAAAGGACAGTCCGTGCCGATGATTTAATTATAAAGTTATAGGGGTTATATAGAGTTAGAGTACAAAGGATTATTAGTTCCTGGCCAGCCTCAGTTACTTAGTGAGTCTGAGGCCAGACTTGGGTCAGACCCTGCCTTAGCAAAGAGGGGAAACAAAGTATGGAAACAAGGCCTGATTTTGTCCAAGGTCGGACTAAAGTCAGCAAACAGCTGGGTGTGGTCGCTGCCCCTTCTCTGCTGTGGCTCATCCTGTCCTGCCTGCTGACCAGTCTGCCAGTCCTTCTCTTGGTATATTTTCACTCTGCCATGGATGGTACTCTGCTCAGGGTACACAAAGACCCAGCTCTGCTTCTCTACTACAGGGTTGTTGGGGGTTTTGACACGCTGACAGCTATGGAGAATGTGGAGAGTGACCCCAAAACTGACCGTCCTAAGGTATGTGCCCTGGAAAACAGAGGACCACTGCCTACTGGGTGCTGGCTGGGGGAGTCTGCTGCCTGCTCACGGGAACCTTTCTGCCACCAGGAAGAAATACGCATATGTGCAACCACGGTGTTTGTGGACCCCTATGAGGAGGCTGATGCTCAGGTGAGAAAGTGCCAGGCATGTTGTTGTTGGGAGCAAGAGGACACGCTCTGACACTCTAGATCAGCTGCTGCCCTCCTCCTAGCTGGGAGTGAGAAGACCCCTCTGGGACTCTGCTTCAGACAGTTTTGCTACCCCCAGATTGCCCAGGAGCGGAAGAAGACACAGCAGCAAGTGGATCCAGAGGCCAAGGTCAAGACAAGCCAGCCCCAGCCTGGAAACCAGGGCCCCCAGACATACCGCCAGGGGGTTGGCAAGTACATCAACCCAGCAGCCACGTGAGTGTGCTTGATGGCGGCCTCTCTCATATCTCTCTGGATGCTGGGACGTCTTTTCACAGTGATCCTAGGGGGTGATACCACAGATTGACCAGGTGATGGTGGCACACACCTTTAATCCCAGCACTTGGGAGGCAGAAGCAGGTGGGTCTCTGTAAGTTCGAGGCCAGCTTGGTCTATAGAGTGAGTTCCAGGACAGGCTCCAAAGTTACACAGAGAAACCCTTTCTTGAAAAACCAAAGAAAAACCCCAGACCAGACTAGAGACTACAGCTAAGGGTCTAGAAGGCCTGTGCAGGCCTGGATGCTTCAATGGGAGCAGCACTTTGTAGTGGATGCCTCTGAAGGGAAAGCTGCCCATGTGTGGAGCTTCCTCAGAGGGCTGGGCATGGGCGCCTGGCTCTTCTGTGGCAACTGGAGTAGTTTTCTTTGTGTCTCAGGAAACGAGCAGCAGAGGAAGAACCATCAACCAGCACAGCTGTCCCCATGGCCAAGAAGAAGCCCAGCCGGGGCTTTGGGGACTTCAGCTCCTGGTAGCAGCAGGCTGGTCTCATGGATCCTGGTAGGGTGCATGGCTGTGGGCTTCAGTCTCTGAGCTGTCCTTGTCAAATTTGGCTCTGAGCCAATAAACCTCTTGCCTATGGCTGGGTCCAGTTTTAGCCCCTGGGATCCCTGGCATCTTGATCCCTCATCTGGTGCCAATGGACCTGTCTTGGGTTAGCGAGGAAGGCTGTATCCTTTACTACCCACCCCAGCCATCTCTGCCTCAGGATGGCTATGTGCTCACTCAGCACAGTTTCCTGGCTAGTGCCACCACCGGTGTAGTCTTTAAAAAATGCAGCTGCTCAAGGAGCCGCTATAATCCCAGCATTTGGAATGCCAAGGCAGGATGGTTGAGTGTTCAGGGCTAACCTGGGCTACATAGGGAGACTCAAAAGAAATTTAGATATGGAGATTGAGACTGGTTCTCAGACCCTGGTTTGGATCCTGAGGCAGAGTTTGCCCTCCCAGGCTGAAACAAGATCTTGTGGGCTTCCTTCTGTTGACAGCACTTCCGGCACTGCCCTTCCCTGGGGCAGGCATGCTTGATGTCCTGTCTGCTCAGCTGCTTTCTGCAGCAGCTGTACCTTGGTGAGCCCAGTCAGTAGCTTGTGCTGTGATTTAGCACAGGGTTCCCCAGGAAGAGGTGGCCTCCCTGCTGATTGCTTTCTACTGACAGTCACCAGCTACTTGTGTTTTTGAGACAGGGTCTCTCTGTGTGTACCCTTAGCTGTCCTGAAACTCACTATGTAAGGTCAAGCTGGCCTTGAACTCAGATCCACCTGTCTCTACCTCCCCAAGCGCTGGGATTAGAGTTGTGCACCATGCCTGGTTTACCAACTCCTTCTGATTCCAGTGCAGTTGTCTCTTGATCTTGAAAATGATTTTACGGCTTGGCGGTGGTGGCGCACACCTTTGATCCCAACACTCAGGAGGCAGAGACAGGCGATCTTTGTGAGTCCGAGGCCAGCCTGGTCTACAGAGCGAGTTCCAGGACAGCCACAGCTATTATATAGAGAAACCCTGTCTCAAAAAACCAAAAGAGAAAAGAAAAGGCCCTTGGCATTGGCTCTTCTGTGTCCGAACAGCTTCTAACCATCGTTTGTCATTACTTTGCCTTCCGTCTTGAACCTGTGCTGACTTCCAGCTTTCCCCAGCTGCCCCTTCAGAAGTATGGGCAGACTGTGCTCTCTGGAGGCAGTGTCATGTCGTGGCGTATATTCTCTGGCACTCATAATTTGATGTTCAGCCTGCCTACGGCTCCCTTGTTGTCCTTGGGTCACCACTGTTTAGAAGGTGTCACATTAAATTGTAGCTTAGGCTTGATTCTTGTTTTTTTTTTTTTTTTTTTTCTTATCTTGCCCCAAACCTTGTGTCCACAAAATCTCTAATGTTCTTGAGAATGTAGCCTGGTACTTTGTTTCATTTCTGATGTTAAAACCACAGCCCAAGCTGTATTTCTGGGAGATGGCTAGTCTGTCCTGCCTCACTACCTGCCTCCCTCATCCACTTCCAGCTGCTGCTGCATGATCTCAGGGCATGAGTGCTGCTCATCACCGGCTCTTCTTGAGGCCAGAATGTGGTCTGTTCTCTGCTCACAGGCCAGCCTGGCCCACTAAGCCACCTGCCTGTGGGTGTCACTTCAGGCCCCAACTCCCTGGTGTCCTTCCACCCTGCCTTCCTCTACCCTTTCAGGATCCTCTCTTGACTCCTCTGCTGTAGGCAAGCTGATACGTCACAATTATGACGGGTCACAAAGTGGGGACCAGATACAGTGACACACCTGTAGTCTAAGTCTTAGGAAGCAGAGGAAGGACGATCATTGCACTTTCTAGGCCAGTTGAGGCCACATAGCAAGATCCTGTCCCCTAAAATAAAAACGAAAAACAAGAGAGGCAGATGGTGGAACCTTGTCTGAAAGGGAAAAAGTGAAACAGCCCAGAGCTGCAGAGCCAGGGCTCTTCTGCTGCCCTGGACGACAGAGGCAGTGCCTGACTGTTTCCTCACATCCTCAGGAGCTCTGGACCCTTGACACCTCCTTTGCTCCCAGTGGATGCTGCAGAGTTGTCATCCCTCTGCAAAGAGGCCTCACCTCCGAGACGGCAAGCACACTGTCTGACATCAGCAGCTTTGTTTCATTCCCTCACAGACGTCACCAAGGGCTGGCAGCTTTGGCCAGGGGACAGGGGAGCCAAGGGTGCTTTGTATGCTTGAGCTTGGTGGCCCTGCTACTCATGGTGAGCTCCCAGTTGCTTCCACGTCACTGTCCAGTCAGCCTTACCCAGCAGCCTACACTTGTCCAAGGGGGCAGCTGTGTCCTCTTCCGCTCTTGTCCTCCAGGAGAGAGGACAGGACCCACCAGGGCTTACATTTCCACGAGTTGTATAGAGCTTAAACGGCAGCTTTTTAGAGAGTAGTGACACTTGGATTTTGAAAACTGCCTCATGAGGTCATCAGAAAATAAAGGACTTTTTTAAAGGAAAAAAATTCTCATTTTTGATCTTTTCAGATATCCAGCAGATGCCATCAAGAATAAACATTAAGGTATAAAAATACTATGTCTATGCTAACAAGACAGCAACAAAATAAACCACATTTCTAAAGCAGAGTGGCGTTTATGACCCGGCATCACCTCCCACTGTTGTAAGATAGTCACAGAATGATGCTGTTTGGAAAGTGACAGTTTAGCAGCTCACCAATACATCTGGTTGTGGTCTTGCATCGCTTCCCCTGCAGCCAGCTCGTGGTCAGTTCTTTTGATTAAAAGTTTATATTTCACAGAAGGCCAACACAAAATCCAAAAAACTCCATAAAAGTTTTGTTGGTATCCATTATCCCCCCCATACAAAATAAGTCATAAAGAGTACTAGCAAAATTTTCCAATCAATGCTATCACAAAAGACAATACAAAGTGCTCAAGTAGAAGGGCAGAAAGCTTGCCCAGAACATAAAAAAAAGCTGTAAATATAATCTTAGTATATACAGAAACTGGTCAAAAATCCTAGGTTCTTCAAGTGAAGCAAGTTATTTATATTCAGGGTGCTCTCACCTTTCCATCTGATGGTGACATCTGGTCTCCCAAGCCTCAGCTACCAAGTTCCCACTTGTAAGGATATTGAAACTAGCCGGGTGCTGTGACCACTATGAGCCGACTGCTGACAAGTGTTCATTCTAGACAGGGATGGAGCTTGTAACCTGCTAGATTCCACTCAGGGACTAGCTGCCTGTGCGCCATTTCACTGCTTAGCTTACTGGTGGTGTAACCTTGCTTTGGGTCAACCTTAGTCTGGAGGGAACCACAGTCGGAAAGAAAGCAGCTTCAACCAGGACCAGGCATAGAGGCTCATAGACCGTGTAAACATGTCTCCTACTGCCCAGGCATTTCTTGTATTACCAGGCTTTCAATCTTGGGCAAAGAGATGGTGCCAAAATGTCAGTTTGGAGTGAGCAGGGCGCTAGAGCAGCTGAATGAAGTGCCTGTGCTGGCCAGAGGATCTGGGTTGAGAAGGTTTGGGGCTGGGAGCCCAGGGGACTCGCTGCTGCTTAGACTAAGCACCCAGGCAGCAGCTGGGGCTGAGCGCTTTTCCCGGCATGCTGCTGTCCCAGCTTTTGGGCGCTCGGCCTTCCTAGGCCTTCTTCCTGCTCTTTCGCCCTGTGTTTGGTACAAAAATTTGAAACGCAAAACTTATCTGGGAATGGTTCTGGCCTCTGGCCTCTGCTAACTGGTCACTCCTGTAGATGTGTGGAGGATTACAGGTTGTGACTTAAAGTCTGTGAGATGCAGGGCTTGGGAAGTGGCCAGATCCCCCCGTCAGGTCATGAGGTGATCCCAGGCAGGAAAGGCAGCTCCCACACTAAGATAACTCTTCTTCATCACAGAAAATCTCAAGTTCTGAAGTTTCCTGTGCTGGCTCTGGCCTCTGTATGCATAACTAACTATTTCAAGTACATCCAGGGTATAGAGTGGATCCCAGCTGCTGCTCTGACAGGGACCAGCCCCACATAAGAGCTGCTGTGCTGCCGTGGCACTGAGGGGGTCACCTCAGTGGCCTGGGACAGAATGCTTAACCACTAGTCACCTGCTTTCTCCATAAGGAAACGGGGATGTAGCTCTTAGCTTAAATAAAGCTCACTAAATGCTTTCTTCCTTAGCTTCTCTAAGATGTCACCAGTGACTGGTTTCTGTTTTTGAAGCCATATGCTCTGCATGTAAGTCTGTTGGCTACTTCTGGAAGACTCTTCAGAATGAGACCCTGCTTCTGTGCGTGAGGGACTTGGGTTTGGTGGAAACCCAACCAGACTATGTTGAAGGCGTGCGGAGTTATTAACTAGGCAGGTGAGTCAGCGGTTGCTTAATTCTTTCTCTAGAATGTGAGAAGTTAGAAAAAGAATGCGAACTTCGAGAAACAACAGTGTACACGAAGGGGCTCAGTTGGGGGCACCTTACCCAAGTGAACAGTCTAGAGAGGCCTTCAAGTGTTGAGCTGGGCTGGCCTGTGAGGTTAAAGTTCCAGAAGTACTGTCACCAGAAGCTAGGTCTTCGTCACACTTAGCATTGATAAAATGTATTCAGACAGGAGCAGGGGCTTCACTCTACTCCCAGCCATTGTCTTTGATCATGTGGGCAAGTTCAATAATGAATTTTCCTTCTTTGTATTTCTGACTGCTCTCAAAGGCGTGTTCCTTGAGGGGAAAGTAGAAAGAAGGTTTCAGGACATTCTGTTTCATTTTCTCGCTCTATTACACTTTTGGTAAACGGGAGTTTGGAGCGTCATCTACACGCAGATGTTCTTTCAACTGTGCACTGACCTATAGGCCCAGGAGGATCCATGGGTTGGTACACTTATGAGCAATGTTAACTCAGATCTGCTCCTGAGGCTGGGATGCAGCTCAGTACGCTGTTTGGTGTGCCTGTGGTGCTGGGCTCCATCCTCAGCATACTGCTCGCTTGGCACTGATTGTATGTGGGTGTTTCAGGAAGCGTGAAGGAGACTCATGAGAGCAGTCAACGGCACACAGGTGAGGCTGGGTCGTCTGTGTGTGTGTGTAGGTCAGAGGTTGTGTTTTGATTGTCCACCTTTTTTTTTTCCCCTCCAAGACACGGTTTCTCTGTGTATCAGCTCTAGCTGTCCTGGAACTAGCTTTTTTACGCCAGGCTGGCCTTGAACTCACAGAAATCTGCCTCAGCAAATTAAACAGAGATTAGATTGAGGAGACACCGGACATCAGCCTCTGGCTTCCAGGTGTATACATGGAAACATGCATGCAGAAGTGTGCACCTCATACACATGGGAACATGCATATAGGCGTGTGCACTTCACACACATGGGAACATGCATACATAAGTCTGCAGCCGTCACATATACACGGGAACATGCATACAGAAGTGTGCACATCACACACATACATGGGAATATGCATACAAAAGACTACAGTGTCTCTTACACACTTGGGAACATGCATACAGAAGTGTGCATGTCACACATGGGAACATGCATACTGAAGTCTGCAACCGGCACAGACATGTGAACATGCAAACAGAAGTGTGCAACCATTTCTCACATAGGAACATGCATACAGAAATGTGCACTTCACACATACAGGAACACGCATACAGAAGTGTACACTTTACACACACAGAACATGCATATAGAAGTGTGCATTTCATATACAGATGCAAACAAACAAACCACAAACAGGTCTCTGGAGTGCCAGGCAGGGTGCAGCATCACAAGGTGACTTCTATTAGAGGATAAGTTGAGGCAGTGGTAGACATTAAAGAGCTGACCAGAACATGTCCACAGGAGCACAGCAGCCTAGTGGCTCTTGAGACAAAGGTGGCAGCAGTGTCTGGCCTTTGCAGTAGAGGAGCAGTGCTCAGAGCCCAGGGTTGGAGATAAGGCAAAGGCCAACAGTGACAAGCTTGTCAGCTTTGATATCCAATCAATTTAATGTGTGGAGAGAAGCTGGAAACAGGCAGGCTGGCAACCCTCGCTTGAGATCTGAGAAAGCAGGGTCTCGGGAGGAGAACCTGGGGACTGTCATGCCCCTTGTGCTCAACACAGGCACACGGTACACTCCGTCCTGTACGGTTCGAAGGAATGCTTGGGAGCCTGCAATCCTCATTTTTGCTTTGAGACAGGATCCTGTATCTAAGGAACTGATCCACGTGCCTCCACCTCCTGAGTGCCTGCTGCCTTTGTGTGTGCATCTATGTGTGTGTGTGTGTGTATGTGTGCGCGCGTGTGCGCATGCTGTGGCACTCAAGTTGCAAGAGCTGGTTCTCTCTTCCTACCATGTGGATCCAGGGGTCAGACACAGGCTGTCTGTCAGGCTTGGTGACAAGCGCTGTTACCCACTGAGCCATGGCTCTGTTACATTTTATGACGTTGTGGGGATAGAAGGCTTTTTGCATACCTTTGAAGCCCTTTGTGCTGAGCTATGTCGCCATGAGAATCTGCAGTGTCTGAACGATGTTACCATCCCTCTCAGGCCCAGGTACTCACGTATTTCCACCCGAGTGTAGTCTTGCAGTTCTCACAGTAGATGTCGGCCACTGCATGCAGCCCGGTCAGAAGGACTCTCTCCTCAGCAGGGCCGCAGCCCACATTCACCCTATCAAGACACAGGGTGACTATGCTGGAGGTCCTCTTGCCCAGTCCCCTTTCCCTTCCCCCACATCAAGTGCACCAGAAACAGAATCTCCACACCATCACAGGTGTTTCAGCTCTACCACCCCCACTTTAACAAGAGGGAATTAACTTTTTTCTTTATGGTGTTGAGGATCAAACCTAGGGCCTCACAGGTGCTGAGCAAGCATTCCACTACTGAGCCACCCCCAACCCACCAAGGGCATCCTAAAGGGTCAGGCTTGGAGGCTAAACTCTCACACAACAACTGTGCTTTCCAAAGCACAGATGCAGGGGCCCAGATTCCTCCGAGCTGCTGAAGGCACTGACTGGTGCGGCTCAGTTACATGGCCTGTTCTAACTGAGCAGCCGAGGAAGAGCCGGGCACGGACACACGCACACGCGCACAACAACATGTACTCACACAGAGTTGAAGAGGTAGGCTCGTCCCTGACTGCCCTGGAAGGACTGCAAAGAAGAAGAAGGTGTTAACGGGGCAGGCAAGACACTAGAAGCTCAGCTTTCTGGGATGTTAGAGGAGCAGGTGCAGTCACTTAGGCCACCAGTCACCCCCACAAGTGCTGTTCCTGAACCGTTACAACGCATAAGGCAGACACTGCTTCCCAGTTGCTCTTCTTTCTTTTCTTTTTTTTTTTTTTCAAGACAGGGTTTCTCTGTGTAGCCCTGGCTGTCCTGGAACTTGCTCTGTAGACCAGGCTGGCCTCGAACTCAGAGATCCACCTGCCTCTGCTTCTGCATCTAGACTTCATCAGAAAGAGGTTGGAGTATCACTGCAGTTATCAAAGGCTGGACACTGGGACTACCTGCAGCCCCAGTTACAGAGACTTAGGTAGGAGAAATGGTTCAGCTTGGGTTTCAAGGTTGGCCTGGGCAACAGAATAGAAAGTCATGGGGCTGGAGAGATGGCTCAGTGGTTAAGAGCACTGTCTGTCTTCCAGAGGACCCAGGTTCAATTCCCAGCACCCACATGGCAGCTCACAATTGTCTGAAGATCCAGGTCCAGGGGAATCTGACAGCTTCACACCAATGCACATAAAATAAAGTTAAATAAACCCTAAAAATATTAAAAAAAAAAAAAAGAGAATAGAAAGTCATAGCTAGTAGCTTTGGTAGGTCTGCCAGCCTACATGGCTGCACCCTGGGGCTCTAAGGCCAGGTCCACAGATAAACATGCTCTTTTCTCATCTCTTTAAGTTTAGTGTGTGTGTGTGTGTGTGTGTGTGTGTGTGTGCACACCATGAGTGTAAGGATGGACACCATGTGCATGAATGAGCCCTTGGAAGTCAGAAGAGGGTATCCGATCATCTGGAACTGGAGTTGAAGGAAGTTGTGCGCCACCATGCTGGCTGGTGCTGGGAACCCGCCTGAGGCCTGCAGAGGACTGAGCGTGGTCCTAACTGCTGAGCCGTCTCTCCCGCCCCCTTCTCACCCCTCCCAACACGGTCCTGAAGCCTCACTGTCTTCAGGTAGTAGGAGGCAAGGGGAATTTTCTGTACTTTTCCAGTGACATTAAAGAAAAAAAAGTCATGGTCTGAGTTCAGCATGCCTGTCTGTAATTCCAGCCCTTAGGAGCAGAGGCAGGATGGCCACCATAGGTTTAAGGCAAGCATGGCTCACATTGTGAGTTTCAAGCCAGCCAGGGCTGCGTGGCTGGACCCTGTCTCAGAAAAACAGAAAACAAAGTCACATCCTATGCCTGGTGTGGTAGTCTATGCCTGTAGCTCAGCTACTTGGGAGGCTGAGTCATGGGATATTAAGGCCCAGCACAGTGAAATCCACCTACAGATTGGGGGGGGGGTGCTGGAGAGATGGCACAGCAGTTAAGAGCACTTGTTGCTCTTGTAGAGGGACTGGGTTTGAATCCTAACACCCAAATGGTGGCTCACAACCATCTGTAACTCCAGTCTTGGGATTCAGTGCCCTTTCTGACCCTCAGCAGGCACCAGGCAAAACACTCATCCTTGTAATACCTTTAAAAACAAGCCAGGCGGTGGTGGTGCACACCTTTAATCCCAGCACTCGGGACGCAGAGGCAGGCGGGTCTCTGAGTTCGAGGCCAGCCTGGGCTGCAGCATGAGAGCCTCTTTTCTTCAAAGGAAGGCACCTTTCAGGACCAGCGGGTTCCTTGTTAAATGACAAATATGGACTGGTGACCTCGCATGGAGGTGGCTCTAGTTCCCAACCTGCTGGAATCTATTCTCACGGTGTGTGACTGGCAGGTGAGGGAACCACAAGGAAGGAAGTTAGGTCACAGACCACAGGCAGACCTCGGAGGTTACTGGAATACTGGTCCCTTCCTCTTTGCTTTCTACCTTCCTCTGCCCCGCGCTCCAACTGTGGGAGGGACACCTGGCCTTGCACAGAAATCTCTGAAATCATCAACAGGTGTGTTTTTTCTTGATTGAGCTGATTTTTTAAAAAAATATTTTTTATGGTTTATTTAACTTTTATTTTATGTGCATTGGTGTGAAGGTGTCAGATCCCCTGCAACTGGATAATCAGACAGCTGCCATGTAGGTGCTGGGAATTGAACCCGGGTCCTCTGGAAGAGCAGTCAGTGCTCTTAACCACTGAGCCATCTCTCCGGCCCCTTGAGCTGATTTTCTTAGGTGACTAAAGTCACCTGCCCCATCACCAGCTCCTGAAGGTTTTAGACCTCTTGGCAGTCTGTGTACCTTTAAGAATTTCATTTGTGAGGGGGCTGGAGAGATGGCTCAGAGGATAGGAGCACTGCCTGCTCTTCCAGAGGTCCTGAGTTCAATTCCCAGTAACCACATGGTGGCTCACAACCATCTGTAATGAGACTGTCACCCTCTTCTGGCGTGCGGGCATACATGGAGGCAGAATGTTGTATACATAATAAATCTTTTTAAAAAATTTCATTTGTGGCATCTTCCAACTTGAAATGCATATCTGATGCAATGGATAAGTTTTGTGCCCCTTCCCAGGATGGATATGCCCAGCATGCTGCAGGAAAATGGATGCATGTGGTGTGTGACTCTCACTGCTGGCTCAAGTGACAGATCGTGGTAAACAGCAGTTGTCACCAAGTCACCAAAGCCATGTCCTTCCCAACCAGTTCTGCCTGTTACCTTTATGGCTTTTTTTTTTCTCTTTTGAGGCAGGGTCTCACTTTGTAGGCCAGGCTGGCCTTGAACTCACAGAGACCCTCTTGCCTCTGGCTCCCCAGTGCTGGGAGTAAAGGTGTGTGCAAGCCTTGTTCCCTCAGTTTTGAATCCAGATCACTTGCCTTGGAGATGAGCTCATCGTGATTGGCCAGATGGGCTCTGCAGTGGACACAGCTGTAAGTTCTGTGACAATGTGGCAGATAAGCTTGGAAAGTTTTGGACTTGGTCATTTTCACCATGTCTGCTGGGCGCTCGTCCCTCAGCTCTGGGCCAGCACTGGAAGAACTATGGCTCTGTCTGACTCTCTGACAAAAGAAACACTGGAACATACACGCAAGAGCCGTTGCTGGTCTGGAGGGCGTGTGGTGGTGTCCACACACTGGGGCGAGAGAAAAACAGTGCGACCTGCAAACAAATCAGACGGGTGAGGAGGTGCGTTAGGCTCAGATGACGAGCAGGGGGCAGGCCTGGAAGCTAAAGCGTCTTTCACATAGGAAGCACAGCTGGGGTCGCTAGGTTGCATCCTCAGCTCAACATCTCTTTTGTCTTGAGGTTTTGCTTTTTTCAGGCAGGGTCTCTCTGTAGCCCAGGCTGGTTTTTAATCCTCCTGCCTCAGTCTCCTCTGAGAGCCAAGTCTTTACACGTCCAGCTAATGTCGCGAGCATGCTGTTTGAGAAGCAAAGGCAAGCATGTTGTGTCTCTGCACAACACAGCTGGGGAGTTGGCTGCAATGTGCCAAGTAACCCTGGTTTTACTTGACAGTATGGTCATTGCCAGTTCTTTGTACAGGTGGATGTGAAGTGTATGCATGTGCATGTCTGTCGGGGGGCACATGTGCTGGGATCAGCCATTCTCCCCCTCGTCTGAAGAAACCTACCACTATTTGTGTGTGTATGTGTGCGTGAGTGTGTGCACGTGGACACGAGGTCAGCTCTCTCCTTCCACTGTGGTTGTCAAGACTGTATGGCAAGTGCTTCTAGTTGCCAAGCCTCCTTAGGGACTCAGGCCTGGCTGGCCTGGCTGCTCTATGGATCCTTTCTCTGCTCCCCTAGTACAGGTATCTGCTGCCATACCCAGCTTTTCATGTGAGCTCTAGGGGTTTGACCTCAGGCCTTCACACTCGTGCAACAAGCCGTTATCCGTTCAGTTATCTCCCTGGATTCTCTTCTGGTCTGACCTTGTGTGTCCTCCTCACGCATGCACAGCCAGCACCTTACCCAGAGCCCCTTCCTCGCGTGCCGATCGTAACTGCTAATATTCACGGAGCACACATTTCCCACAGTTTTAAATATCTGTACATGTACAGGTTTCAGAATGGCTCAGAAAAGCTGAGTTACAGAATTCAGAAGCAGAAAAGTCATAGACAGAAAGAAAGGTCTGGCCTGGTAAGGTAGTGCACACCTTTAATCCCAGCACTCGGAATCAGAAGCAGGAGGATCTTTTGAGTTTGAGGCCAGCCTGGTCTACAGATTGAGCTCCAGGGCAGTCAGGGCTACTTAGTGAGACCCT
This sequence comes from Ondatra zibethicus, assembly GCA_004026605.1. Lineage (NCBI taxonomy): Eukaryota > Metazoa > Chordata > Mammalia > Rodentia > Cricetidae > Ondatra > Ondatra zibethicus. The sequence continues at coordinate 95,895 of PVIU01006446.1, forward strand.
GTCTTGAAAAACAAAGAGAAAAGTCTATATGGACCAGATCAGCCTTACAGTCGTGGGTGTAGACTTGTCCAGGTGCAAGCTTGTCACAGGTAGGTCTGGGTTACAGGCTGTGCCAGTCACCAGAGGCAGGAGAGACTGCACTGGAACTGGGGCTCTGGGGTCCTTGTGTATGCCAAGGAGTCAGTGTGCCTGCCACACCCCTGCCTCCAGGGTTCCTTTTCTATGGCCACAAGTAGGTTCCACCTGGTGTGAATGACAAGCCCATGGGTCTGGTGTTGCTGGTATGTTTGATCTGTTCACTGGTCGTGGTTTATCAGTACAAACAAAAGCTATCGGTGTGAGCTTCCGTGGTGCTGGCAGACAGCACCGGCACCTGTATAGGCAGGCGCCGCAGTTAGGCAGGAGTAGCTGAGGTCCAGAGTGTTGATGCGAGGGTAGAGAAACCAAGTCACTACTGGAAGCACACAACACAGGAGCCTGGAGCAGGCCCGGTGCTCTCCTCTAGTCACGCTATCCATCTCATGCTTAGTTACAAGTGGTGAGTGAGCTGTTTTTTTCTCCTATTGGACTCTATTGATTGAAACAAAAATAGACCCAAACCTGAAGATTCCAGAACTGCCTCTTGTTGCCTGTTTTATATTGCTCCTCACATTTGACCTTGCTCCCTTTCTCCCTAGCCACCAGAGCTTAGCCATGGGAGTGGTCTGAGGGGCCATCGATGCCCTTTATTTACTCTGATGACTCTGTGTCCTAAGTAGCTTCCAGCCCAGACCAGGGCCCCTTTCCTGGGTTTCATGGACTTTCCCATTTTGGTAGCAACTAGCTGGTGTCACAGAGAGTTATTTTACATGTAAATAATAAGAAAGTGGGGAGAAAAACATTTGATCAAATACATTGCTTGACTCTGGGACTCATGAAGCATCAGCCAAGGCTCTTGAGTGACAGATCCCAGATCCTAAACTGTGGTGACACAGCAGTGCCACAATCACGAGTGACAGACCTAACATTGCTGACATTGACTGAATAATCCTTTTTTTTTTTTCGAGACAGAGTTTCTCTGTAGCTTTGGAGTCTGTCCTGGAACTAGCTCTTGTAGACCAGGCTGACCTCAAACTCACAGAGATCTTCCTGTCTCTGCCTACTGAGTGCTGGGGCTAAAGGCATGTGTCACCACTGCCTGACGACATTATTACTTGCCAGTTAAGGAAAACAGCTCTCCAGACTAGTCAGATGCTGTGTTGCTTCTGCACAGCACTGGAGATGGGAGTCAGGGCCTTGCACATGCTAGGCCAGTGAGCTCCCCTGAGCTGACTTGTATTCCCAGTAATTTTGGGGTGTGTGCATGTGTGTTTACATGTAGATGAATGTTCGTGTGTATGGGTGCGTATATGGAGAGCAGAGGTCAATCAACTGTGTATGTCTTTCTTCATGAGCCACCCAACTGTTCGTTTTGTCTTAGGAGTTTATTTTTATTTTATGTGCATGAGTGTTTGCCTGCATGTATGTCTGTACACTGTGTGCAAGCAGTGCTTGTGGCTGCCAGAAGAGGGCGTTGGATCCTTTGGAACTGAAGTTACAAATGGCTGTGAGCTGCCATATCAGTGCTGGGAATCAAGCCCAGGTCCTTTGCGGAAAGCAGTCTACACCCCTCCTAGTTGGATTTCAGTATTGTTGTATGTTGCATGTGTATGAGCGTAGGCATGCATAGATCATGACACACATGAAGACGCCAGAGGACAACTTTTAGGAGCTGGTTCTCTCCTTCTATCCTGTCATTGTGGGGTCTCTTGTTCCTGCCACTGCAGATTCCACCGTATCAGTGCTGCAGCTGAAGTGAGTGATCCATCTGGCTTTCCGTAGGTTCCAGAGACTGATTCAGATTTGCAGGCTTGCATAGCAAAAGTTTTCACCTGCTGAGCCATCTCACCAGGCCTACGTGTTTGAAATAGGGTCCTTCAGTGGCCTGGAGCTTGCCAATCAGGCTAAGCTAGATGGCCAGCAAGCACAGGGATCTGTGTCTCTGGTGTTGGGATAGTAGCATGTGTCACGTGTACCCTTAAGACTGTAAGGTCAGAATCCAGAATCCAGCAGCTGCTCAGGCCACAGAACCTGCAGCAGCCTCTTCTCTCACAGGCACCGGCTCCACCTATAAAGTCTCAGGTCAGCAGACTTCCAGGTCATGAGTCTACATCACAGGACATGGACAGCCACCCATGCAGCCCCCACCCATCCTTCCTGTGCCTTGCCTGGGACTCAGAGCACCTGGCTGCAGGTTCTATGCTCAGAGAGCTATGAGGCTTACTTCTACCACATGGGCCTGATTCCTCTCTTGGAGCCCTCCTCCCCTATGCTGTCTGCTCTTGGGTCTGGCACTCCAGAGTCCCCACCATTTGGTTTTCTACCTACAGCACTAATAACCTTTCCAGTAAACTCCTTATGTCCAACAGTCCAGTCAATGTCTTCATGCTGAGTCCCCTTGAGCCCACACCTAAGACCGTTTGCTCCCTGGCATTTTCCCTTGAGCGCTGAGTCTTCCTCATGTTGGCCTCAAGCCTGTCAGCCTTTTGCCTCAGTCTCCTGAGTACTGGCTGAGATCTCAGGTGTGCAGTTTCCAGGCCCACTTCCCAAATGGGTCTTTTAAAAAATGCAAAGGAACTGTCAAGAGCCTCAGTGAGTAAGAGGGTGAGAATGAGGTTATCAGGGTGGGCCTGACGGAGGAGACTCCATTTAAACCCGTGGACACACACTGGAAGGCAGTCAAAGCCACAGGGGAGACAGGTGTTGGCAAGCTGATGCAAGGCCTCAGCAGAAACCAACCCTGTGGACTCCACCTTTTCTACAGCCTCCAGCACCGCCAGGGTTCACGCCTCCACAGACGATGCAATGGGTCTTGGAGGCAGGAGAGCTTCTAAAGTTCCCCCAGGCTGCCTCCCGCCCCAGGCCTATCCAAAACCACTGGGCACTGTGCCCTTCCACAGTGCCCCATCTATGGTGACTGTGCCCTTCCACAGTGCCCCATCTAGATACCACCTAGTTTGGTCTTGGTATTTCTGTCATGGCAGCTGTGTCCTGTGTATGGATGACCTCAAGGGATGCCACTGTGCCTTCCAAGTTGTGCTCTGCGTGCAGTGCCATGGCCACATGGCTGTTTGTGTTCTTCTGGGTGACTGCCACGAGTGCTCATGGTAGCTTGTGGGTTTGCAGGAGCCCTCAGACCGGTCAGTGCGTAGTGCCACCACGGATGGCTTGTCTTTGGTATACAACAGGGAGCGGAGGGGTCAGGACATATGCCTAACAGCGGGTCAGCGCCTGATACTCCCCATCCTGTCTGCCAATACGGCAGTATCTGAGCATCTTCCCATGTCACAGGTGTAAGACAGCATGTGATTGGGACTTTCATTTGCTTCCAGCTGGCCACGCACACAGAGACTCTATAAGATACAGGTTCTCATCTGCGATACTGCTCTCTAGGGTCTCCACTTTCACGAGGTGTCACTCACTTCCATTACAGTTGTATTCATACAAGTAAAAGTGTCTATAACATTCTGAGACAACATGGACAACCTGGCAGCCTGCATGGGGTCCCCTCAGAGACTCATAGGCTGGTGACCTCCGCATGGAGTGCTGGGTTCCCAGTGCAGCATGTGCCTACATCTTCCTTGCACCTGACCCCACATCACTGAGTCTTAGAGATGATGGAGGCGGGGAACTGGCTAGGTTCACAGAAAACATTATCGTCAGTGATCTTAGGCTAAAGGTCACTCCTATCCTGTGTCTTTATTTTCTTGGCCTTGAAGCTGTTGATTTCTTCTCCCGCCTCTTTTTCTGACAGCTGTTGACGCTTTGTCCATGTGCTGGAACATGGACATTGTGGGACCCAAAACAGACTACAGACAACTCTATAAGGTGGACATGTCACTGCCTCCTGGGAGAGAGACTTTGGAACAAGCTGTGCTTGCCCTGCCTGGTCCGCCAAAGCGGAGAGCACAGCCCTAGAACCTTGGAAACTGTAGTAGTTGTTTCTGTGTTACTGAGACAGAAACAACTTCAAGTGGTTCATCCCAACTCAGTTTGTGAGGGATTTCAGTTCTTTGCGACAGGAAAGGCATGATGGCAGAGCACCTCCTGTCTGGTGGTGGGAGTCTGTGGGCCAGGAAGCAGAGAGAGCAAGCCAAAACAAGAAAGGACACCACCTTCAAAGGCCTACCCTAATCACCCGCCTCCACCAGGTAAACCCCACAACCTTCTAAAGGTCACCACTAGCTGGGGACCAGGTGAACCTGTGGGGGACTTTGAGATGCAAACCAACATCCAAATTCCATCATTGCTTCAAAATCAAACCCAGTGGTTCTGGTAGAGCGGGAGGCCCTGAGGAGGTCCTCTCATGGCCTCCCCTTGGCATCAGGTACATTATGGAATTTGCTCAGTATAATGCTGAATGCTGCATCTCCCCAAGGCATGCACGCTGTGAACTCTGGAAAGCATACCTAGATAACAGATAAATGAGTGTGTGTGTCATATAAATGTATGTGTACATGTGTGTATGTATGTCATATAAATGTGTGTGTATATGTGTGGACATGCAATAATGAGTTTCAAGTTCTCCAAAAGAAAAATCTCACTAGACTAAACCCAAAGTCTGTCAATATAATGCAAACCTGTCAGCATATTGTTGGGAAGTCGGCCCAGTCAGTGATGTGCCTTTGCCCTTCACTCTGAAGCAAGAGAGCTTGAGTTCAGAGCCCTAACACCCATGGTGCTAGGTAATGCCCAGGCGTGGTGGTACAGTTCAATGGCAGACCCTGTTTCAAAGCAATGAATAGAAGGCCAGGTATGGTGGCACGCCTTTAATTTCAGCACTTGGGAGGCAGAGGCAGGAGGATCACTGTGAGTTTGAGGCCAGCCTGGTCAACAGAGTGAGTTCCAGGACAGCCAAGGCTGATACACAGAGAAACCCTGTCTGGAGAGTAGTGTCTGAGTGTGCAGAGGGCTGGGTTTGGTTCTCAGCATCTATGTCAGCAGGCTCAGAACTGCCTCTAACTCCAGCTCCAGAGGACCCAGCCCCTCTGGCTTCTGTAGGCACTGGCCACATGCACATACACATAATGGGAATGGAGAGGTGGCTCAGCCTTTCAGGGCACTTGCTGTTCTTCCAGAGGTCCTGAGTTTAATTCCCAGGAACCACATGCTGGCTCACTACCATCTATAGTGGGATCTGGTGCCCTCTTCTGGCCTGCAGGTGTACATGCAGACAGAGCACTCATACATTAAAAAAGTAAATGAAAGATAATTTAATCTATCAAAAGTCAGCTTCTTGCCCATCAAAATCCCAACAAAATTCTTCAAAGACCTTGAAAGAATGGTACTCAACTTCATTTGGAAAAGCAAAAAACCCAGGATAGCCAAAACAATCCTGGGCAACAAAAGAACTTCTGGAGGCATCACAATCCCTGACTTCAAACTCTACTACAGAGCTACAGTACTGAAAACAGCCTGGTACTAGCATAAGAACAGACAGGAGGACCAATGGAACCGAATAGAAGACCCGGATATCAATCCACACATCTTCGAACACCTGATATTTGATAAAGAAGCAAAAAAGATCAAATGGAAAAAAGAAAGCATATTCAACAAGTGGTGCTGGCATAACTGGATATCAACATGTAGAAAAATGAAAATAGACCCATATCTATCACCATGCACAAAACTCAAGTCCAAATGGATCAAAGACCTCAACATAAAGCCAGCCACACTGAACCTTATAGAAGAGAAAGTGGGAAGTACGCTTGAACGCATTGGCACAGGGAACCACTTCCTAAATAGAA